>OVAN01002568.1:1654-32818 GCA_900406275.1 Anastatica hierochuntica
CTTTCTCAATCTTCTTCTTCACTTATTCTTTTATTCTCTTGTTACTAATTCTCTCATTCTCTCTATTCTCAATCTCCTATACTTTGGTTACTAAATCTCATCATATTCTCCTTCTCAATATTCTTCAATCATACTCTCATAATCTCTCAAAACTAACAATAGAAAATAAGTTAATTGTTGGATGATGATTTTAGTTATAATAAGAGACCTTTATATATAATTCACGTACAACTCCACCTCAAAGCCTACAACATTTAAGAAAAGATACTTCAATTCTAAACTAAAATGAAAAATTACCAAAACCTTAATTCTAATACAAATAGGAAAATATATCTCTATATTTTTATTTGAAAAGTACAATTGGGAAAATAACCTTAAGTTTGTAAATAATTACATCAAATGCTATTAGAAAGTAAAAATATAAAGAAAGAAAATAAAATCTTCATTAAAGATAAAAAATGGTTTTTAAAAATTCCATTCAAAAACTAATGAAATTTGTTATCAAGATCTTTTTTAGATTTTCCTAATAATTTTTTCTAAATATTCATCTAAACAAATATTTTACTATTAAAAATACGTTAATAAATCTTAAAAATTATTTGATTTTTATTTTAAAATAAAAAATGTATTTTAAGTATATAATATTAATATACAATTAATTATTTGTAATATAAATAAATCCTAATTTTAAAAAATAAAAAATACAAACAAAAAAGCTAACAAAACTAACTTAATTATTTAAAGAATTAATAGCTTACCTTTTCGTAATATGTCAAAAGTAAAAAGAAAATTTAAAATTAATGCTACCACAAAACATAATTATTTTTAAGAACATTACCATGCTAAATACACTTATTAACATCAATTATTATAAACTTAATTATCTCTAAAAGATACTATAAATTTTTTTTATTAAATAGCATAACTTTTTACTATATCATTATAATTGAAATTTATTTTAAAAGAGAAAATACGATTCAGTCTACAACGGGTTAATTGAGACTAATATATTGTAAAAAATATATGATTTAGTTCACTACAAGTTAATGTTAACACCAAAATGTTTAAAGTTACTATAAATTTACAAAAATTAAGTTATATAACAATTTTAAATATTTTAATTTAATGTATCACAAAATATTAATAATATATGATCTTGTGCATTGCGTGGGTTAAAATCCTAGTTTTAACTTAATTAAAAGCCACTCTTGACTTATCTCTTGTTTTGCCTTCATGTCTGTTGTACTTGATTTCGGATTTCATATCACTGTCTTAACTTCTTATATGAATACATAGGCTTACAGTTATACTTTGAATTTACAGTTTTTAAAGACACACAACTGTTTAGCGTTCTATCAGACTCGTGACTGTTGAGTTTTGAGAGCGCCTCTAAGGCAAACCCATTTTGTCATCTGATGGTGTTCAAAATGTTACCGAAAATATTATCAGTCAACTGCAAGTACACAAGGATTTAGCAAGTACTACTAATTCATTAGACCTCAAATTAAACTTAAATAAAACATGGTTTTGAGGTTTTAATATAATGAAACTAATGCAAGCAACAAAATTACTAAATAAAAACAAAGAGAATTCAACGAACTAAAATGCTAGGCAGTATAATAGTTTCAGAGAATCATAAATCACAAGCAATCCAATTTTTTGGGAAAGTTTAGACACCGTTCTAAAACACAAATCAATAAGGTACAACCTTTTCACTTTTGAGGCTTCGATTTACTATGTTTTAACACTCAATAGATTTGACATTCACATGATTATTAGAAAGTGACAAACATGCATTAATTTATTTGGGATTCAATTATTTATGATTCTATATCGATCGACTTTAGCACTTCTGTATAGAATTGCTCACCAAATACTAGATCAAGTTAGCTCAGGGCACTAAGTCGATCGACATTTGTAATCTTATTAAATAAAGTGGAACGCGTTCGACATGAGTTTGACATGTCATCAAATTATAACTCATGAGATTTCGATACGTGTCATTAATTGATCGATTATTGACATGTGTCATGTATTTAAATTTTTCAATTTTGTGTAAACAAATTTTCTTTTTTACATAAATAAGTAAATTTTCTATTTCCATTAAATACTGAAAGTTGAATATTAAATATTTTATTTCTGTTAAAATATTTAATATTAATTGTTATATATGCAAACATGATAAAATTATAATATTTAATTAAAAATGTTGTTTCACGTGATATTAAAAAATTTAGATTAATTTGGATGATATTGATTGTAGTTCATAATTTTTCAGTAACTAACGATGGATTTACGGGTTATATTCAATTTTAAAACATAAATTTTTAACGATATTTTTATATTTAATTTTCCGTGTATACCTTATCTAGTTCTATATAAAATTGCTCACCAAATACTAGGTCTGATAATTTATCAAGTTTGTGGAATGTAAATGTACCTAAAAAATAGCTAGTTGATCAAGTTAGATCAATACACTAAGTTCAAGTAAAACAAACAATTTTCCTAGTTGTATGTGATTTAACTTATTGATTCATGAACACTTTGACTTCAAAAAACCTATCAAACGACTAGTCACAAATATACAAAGGTAAAAATAAAGTAAGAAAACATCTCAAATAACATTAGAAACAAATAGGGCTGAAAGAATTTCTCTATGTTTGATACAAGAGTCGGAATTTTCTTCATAGAGGCAAACAAATCAAGAGATCGAATCCCCATGATATGAAGTGCAACTACCTCTGGTTCTATCTTATTTTTGTGGCTCTCTCTTATAAGTTTCTAAAAAAAGTATTTATAGGATTAGGTCAGAGAAAATCATTTTAGGTTACGTTTGTGTCGTTTTTAGGTAATACTTGTTGGGGGTTGATTATGTGACCAAGACCGTTATTAGGTGGTACATGGATCGGTATTTTAGTCTGATATGGGGGCAAAATGAGTTGATACTGGTTGGCAGTAATGATGGGACGTGGACGGGTATTTTTACACTTTTCTACGCAATCTTCATATGCGAGCTAGACAGACCAGCTTTCAGCAAATTGGTTGTGAGTTTTGGCCTTTTCTCCAAATAACTTGAAACCACCTTATTTGATTGCTAACCAAATATTTTAGATTATGTCTAAATTTCATCAAAATCCATTGAGGACAAAGGATAATTCTTGGATGATATTTCTAAGGCTCGGAAACTATCCAAAATTTTGATTTTGCTCCAAATGGCTTCAGAAAGCATAGTTCGCCTAATATGACTCCAAATACAACAAATACAATACATCTACCATTTCTGAGAAGACAAGCATAAAAGCTCTAAAAAATAATAAAAACTTAAGCTAAAATCATTTAGAAACAGTTTTCAACTCCACGGGAGTTAAACGCTACTCTCCCTCGAACAAACAAGTCTAAAAACAGAAAATAAGTTTGAAAATTTGTAAACTTGTAGAACCAGTGTCGACCTTTCCTTAATGATCCACCAACAACCGACTTTACATTTTGAAAGAACTTCCATGTACTTCGCCAAAAGCTTAGAAACCCTCTTAATTCAAAATCCTCGATCCACCTAATTCATTTGAAGTTTACATAGGTTACTCCTTAAATTCTAAAGCGTTCGGTCTCATTGAGAGAGTATTGATAAAAAAGAGCAGACTCATACACTCTTAGGTTTTCCCGAACAATTACATCCCATCGTAAAGTTTCCTTCCTCCCCCTTTTCTCACTTCCTTTAAATATCGATTTTTTCATACTTTTCTATGACATCGTTTTGATTTTTCTATATGTTTCTATTTCAAAATGACTTAATATGCCTCCATGATTTAAGAGAATGATATGAGTTTGAGTTTTGCTTCCAATCCCTTCATTGATACCTTTATCCTTTTGTTGTGCTTCCTTCTTTTCTTCTTTCATTCCTCTTAAAAAAATTTGTATTGAACGGAAGAGAGAGAAGAAGCCTACTCACACATATTTCATCTCGTCAGGCCTAAAAGAGGAGTCTAATTCAATCTATACAAAGCTCCAAGGTGAGAGAATTAAGTTCATTTGGTGTGGAGTAGCTCTAAATTTCTCAAATATCCACGAGATATGGTCTTCTTGGTAGATTGATTCACTAACTGTTTTTCCGTTCAATTGGACCTGAAATCAAGCATTGAAGCTATGGTCACTAGGTCTAGTGTAACATGATTAGTTTGTGGAGTAAAAATTTTGACTCAATAAAACAAGTATAAAATCAACGAAAAAGTAATCAAAATATTAAGACAAAATAATAAACGGTCGTTGATAAAATAGGAACCCTCTCTGATTTAACTTGCACCATCACGACACAAAATCAAGACCGAGTAGGTATTAAAACTAACGAGAATAAAGAGTGAATAAGATTTAACGACATCTAATTTACTCAGTTTGGTATGAAGAACATGATTGTGCGTGATTGATAGCCAAAAGCAAATTCGTGAAGAATTTCTCGAGCCATATTGAAAATTTTCCAGTGAACACCGCATTATGTGTGGTGATTAAGTTTGAGAATATTATCTCGTACCATTTGGAAGATAGCAGAAAATTGATCATTTGGTCGTGACGCGGCTAGAACAAGTATGTCCAGTCATCTTTTGATTTTGACCAGGCATGACCCAATCTTTTCAAGTGGAAATGTCTACCATAGGTACATTGACACTGAATCTTAAATTTGGTGGTTTCGTTCACTCACGAAGTACTCGATTTGGCTTGGCCAGAATCTTTCGGTTTTGTGTTAGCCTTCATGTCAGATCTTGCGTCTTAATATCCTCGTGGGATGTTTTCCATATCTTAGTCGCTTTCTCTAGGCATTTTGGCGGTAGACTTTAATTCGTTTGACAAAGTATATTTTTGAAGTGTTAGCCAAATGATCACCTAGCCGAATAAAGTACACGACCGAATGTGACTACATGCGAATGGGAAAATCGTTGTTGCGATTTGGTTCATCTTGTCATGAAATTCTGGTCAAGACCTTGTTCGGATTCGATAGATGAAGATGTTATATTTTCCTTCGTTATATCAGTAGCGGAAAGCTTTATTAGTTTGTCCACTTTTCTACATAATTTTCTTTGCTTTATTGGATTTTGATCATGTGCTTATATAAACAATCACATACAATTATTATAAGTTTTTTAATTATTTCATAGACGAGTTGACAAAAAAATGTCACAGACGAAGACAATTTGGATTTGGATGCTTCCCTTTGAATTTTTATAAACCTTTTCTGTTTTATTTTGATATGGTTTCTTTTATTATTAGTCAAATGTAATGGTTTACTTATTTGTTTTGTTTGTGTATGATTTCAGATTTTCGTTATGGATTTTCAATCACAAGAAACCATGCAAACACTTAATGCTGCTGCAGACAGAATGTCTAATAACGATGAGAGTGGCAATGGTTTTGGTGACACAACAACTCCAATGGATAATAACCCCAGGCCACAACCTTCCAATATCGCTCAAAGTAACAAGATAAGTGGTTCGAAAAAATGTCTTACTTCTGAAGTTTGGGAGAATTATTCTTCGATAGGAATCGGATTAGATGGTAAGGAAAAAGGTGCATGAAACCACTGTGGCAAAGAATACACGATCAACACGTCAAACAACGGAATTACAACTCTGAAATGCCATTTATTAGTATGCAAAAAGAAGTCCAGATTTGGTGATGTCGGTGATATGCTGATAAATGAAGATGGAAGATTAAGGGCTAGAAAGATTAATCATAATGTTAATCATCAGATGACTAGCCAGATCATCATTTATCATGACTTACCATTTTTTTGTGGAATATGAGAAAGTCAGAGCAAGGGATAAGTACTTGAACCCGGATTGTAAACACATTTGTAGGAAAACTGCAGCTACCGATGTGTACAAGAGGTATTTGGTGGAGAAAGAGAAGTTAAAGTCTTTACTTGGAAGACATTAAAATCGAGTTTGTTTCATATCTGATCTTTGGACTGCAAGTGTCACGTCTATGGGGTATATCTGCTTGATAGCCCATTTTGTTGATGATCGTTGGAGGATGAATAGTAAAATTTTGACTTTTTGCCCACTGAAACCTCCTCATACCAGTGAGGAAATCGCAAAAATAATTCTCGATTGTCTACAAGATTGGGGTTTAGAGAAAAAATTTTATCTATTACTTTAGATAAAGCTAATAATAACGACAGCATGCAAAAGATCTTGAAACGTCATCTTCTTCTCATAAGTGGTGGTGGTTTGTTGTGTGATTGAAATTTTCTGCATGTGAGATGTTATGCTCACATCTTAAATCTCATTGTGAAAGAAGGACTTGACTTGATAAATTCTATTATGCATAACATCCGAGAAAGCGTCAAGTATGTGAAAGCATCTGATGCAAGAAGGATAACATTCTCATAATGTGTTGAAAGAGTAGGGATTAAAAGTGGTGTTGGTTTGTCATTGGATGTACCTACTCGATGGAATTCGACATATGAGATGCTTGCTAGAGTATTGAAATTTCGTCATGCTTTTACAAGTATGCGATTGTATGACAAAAATTACAAGTTCTTACCTTCAGATGCAGAATGGAACCGAGGAGAGAGGATTTGCGAATTTCTCAAGCCTTTTAACACCATCACGACATACTTTTCAGGTTCAAAATATCCCACATCTAATGTGTATTTTATGCAAGTATGGAGAATTGAGATGTTGTTGAGAAAGTTTTCTCAAAGCGATGATGAGGATATGCGAAAGATGGTTAGAAGTATGCATGCTAAGTTTGAAAAATATTGGGGTCAATATAGTATTATTCTAGCTATGGCATTTGTTTTTGATCTGAGGCTAAAGCTGAAAATGTTAAAATCGGCTTACGACAAATTAGATCCAACAACTTCTGCAGCAAAAGTGGAAGAAGTTGAGATAAACTTGCGCTTGCTTTATAAAGAATATAAAGAAAAGTCTCAGACTGTTGAAACCGCTTCATCTCCACATGATGTACTGTTAGAAACACCACTAGAAGATGATGACATAAACCAAGTAATTATTCTTTCATGTTAATATTTTCATAATAATATATTTTACATTGTACATTTATGATTTTTTTTATTTGAATTTTTATAGGACCTCCTAGAACTTGAAAGTGATCTCCAACTAAGTTCAGATCACACTAAATCTAATTTAGATGTGTATTTAGACGAACAAAAGATGGAGATGAAGTCATTTCCAGATCTTGACGTTTTAAATTACTGGAAAGATAATAGACATCGTTTTGGGGATTTGGCTTTAATGGCATCTGATATACTCAACATCCCAATCACTACGGTGGCTTCGGAATCAGCTTTTAGTATTGGAGGTCGAGTGTTAAATCCTTATAGAAATTGTCTACTCCCTAAAAATGTTCAGGGTTTGCTTTGCACTCGCAATTAGTTGTGTGGATTTTCAGAAAATACTACAGATAATTAATAGAGAATAACTTTAAGTTTTATTTTTTATACATCTTATTCATTATGTTTTAATTTGTATATTGTAGCTAATGATGACGAAGATGCCGGTGAACAAGAAGATGATATATCTGATAAAGTGCAAGAAGAATGATCATGTACTAGGATTGACTTGGTGTTTGATTTGTTTTTTTTTTACTCTTTCAAGAGCAACAATATTTGTCGGATTATAGTTTGAAATTTTAATATCATGTAGTGGGATTGAGAGCTTTTACTTTTTAAGCATACGATAGTTTCATTATTAAGTTATATCTTTCTAATATTTTTATGTGTTTAATAACATAACAATATAGTTTTTGTTTCATCGAATGCTCTGGATAATTTCTAAATACAAACATAAATTTAGATGGCCCAAACCAGATAAATAGTGGGCTGAACTGGTTTGTTATTTTATGAACCCAAAAAAATCTAGGCCAAATTTAACCAGCCCATTTTAATGATGGTTTAAATGGATTGAGCTAGTTTATCCAGCAACTCATCCCTTTCACATGAGTTTCTCAACATTTTAAAAGACTCTCACATTAAAATAATATTACTTTTGATTAGAGACTCTTTTTAGGAATCTCCCATTAAACGTGCTCTAATATTCTATCCTGATTGTACTACTTTATTTTTTTTACAAAGCAAACAATACCACGTAGAATGACGCATTGCCGGAATAATACATATACCAAACTAACCAAAAATTGGATGGTACTTGCAGATAACCAAATGGTAGATCTACATAGGCGAGGACCACATCTAAACTGCATGAAGAAAGGCATAACAGCTAACAAAGGAACCCAAAGGCCACCGAAAGACATTCCCCCGCTACAAAAGGATGGTTTGTTAGAGACCTCAACATTTATGTGGTTAACAGTGAAAACGCTACGAACATTGAACATCTTTTACATTAAGCACTTTATTATTTCGTACTACATGCATGTTCGATTAGATTTTGTCAACAACATTGCACACTATAAATAGGAAAGTCAAAAAAAAACAAACCACAAAAATACCACACTGGAAAACCACCCGTAACATAGACAACCTACAAAGAGATCACAAACACATACAGAACCCTAGAGGTTCTACTAGAGTGAAAAGAGTATCACTCTCCTTCTATGACATTAAACACATTTTCCAATATGTATGTGTTTGTATCACTCTCGATTCCTCTAATATTAGTTTCTAGAGGATGACCCGGGTGGGTGAGAGCTTAGTAATTTATTTTTTAGAAATGGTTAAATATTTTTAAAAATCAATAAAACCTAAAAAGTAATTTATTTTAAATTTCCTTTGGAAATTTAAATTTTGCCATGTAATAAAACACTATTGTAGTAGATTAGAATGTTCCTTTTTCAATTTTCATAATTGAAGTATATATTCTTAAACCAAATATATCTATTCTGTTAAAATAGAGTCTTACTTTTCATCTATTTTAAAAATTATCATTTAAATATGGAAAATTTCACAACTCAACAGAAATAATTATAACATTCATTATTATTTAGTTAACAATACAATATAACTTCTGTTTAAAGCTACCCAAATTAATTAATATAATTTTATAATATATGAACATTTACAAAATAAAAAATTTGAAACTAATGGCTATATGTAAAAATAGTATACAAAATAATATACAACTAAACATGTGTATAATAAAAAAACTTATTCACATTGTGCGCGGATTCAACTCTAGTTTATATTTCTATGTTATTTCTTTTTTCCAAAAAGTTTATTTAATTCAGTGATTTATATTTTGAGAAAAAATACTTAATATATATATATATATATGCATGCTAATCTATTCGCATGTTTATCATTGACCGATTCAAATGGTTTATTTTAATTTTTATGTAACGTTGAATATGCAGAATTTATGATATTATTAACATCCATTATAATTTTTTATCTACTAAATACTATTTTACAATTATATTTAACAATAATTGGATGTGGTCTTCTCGCGAGCGTAGAAGTAGCACAAAGTTCAGAAATGGAGAAAGATGGATGTTGCATAATTTCACACATGTTAAGAAATAGTTAATGTATAACAATAAATATCTAATTTTTGTAGAAAAATTTCTTTTCTGTAACAATAAACCTAGAGTTTCAATCAAAATTTATTTAATTTAACAATTTTGTTGTAATTAATTAATAAAAATCTATAGAAATCCTAAAAATTCTATCTTTGTTAAACAAAATTTTCCCCTAAGCATCTATCTTTACAAAAAGGAGGGAATAATATATTGATTATAAATTTGAATAGAAGTTTAAGTTTGATATTTAAGCATTAAAATTTGGACCCAATGTTGATCATAAATTTTAATAGAAGTTTTAAATTTTATATTTAAGCATTAAAATGTACTTAGTATAAAAGGAAAATTTTGGAATTCGTTTATTATGGTCACAAAGGATAGTATTAATGGAAATTTTTGGAATTCGTTTATAAGAGTCACAAAGGGAAATTATATCTATAGAAAAATATAGAAGATCATAGTTGTTTTATCATAACATGATATCACACTTTCGTAAAATGCTTCGAAGTTAAATTATCCATTTTACACAGTTAAACCATAAATTTTATAATTACTATCAATTACTTCGTATATTCTATTAATTACAAAATGACTTTTACAGAATAATATTTCTCAAAACTATTGTAGTTATTTCATTATTTTGAAAGCAACTATTTATGTTGTAAAGAGTTATTTTAATTTTTGATGATACAAAACGTTAGTAAGCTTTTTAAACATCATGTTTGTTGCCTCAACTATTGGAAGTAAATTAATAGATTAAAAAAAAAAACCAAAGAAACATCAAGGATACTATAATAACACAAATGCCTCTTCTTGTGTTGACACATAAAATTTTTTGTGTCATGAGAAATTGACACATCATCACAAAATTAAAAAATGATAGACCAATCAAAATAAAACATTAATACACATCATAACTTTTAAAAAAATTTATACTTAAGTATACATATATCTCATGTCTTTTCATCTCTCTTTTTACTTTATATTAGATATGACAAAAAGAAATCAATTAGAGAAATATGCGATTTTCAACATATCAAAAAATTTCTAAATCTTTTTGTATTCCAATTTCTATTAAATAGTATTTTCAATTAGTTTTTAATTATGTCTTATCTTCATCATCCGTTTCACTTCCCATTCTTCTAATATGTTATGACATTACTTTTTTTTTATTCATAATGCTTCTGATATTACATAGAATATATATTATGTCCTACGAAATGTGTTAAAATATCTTTTAGATGTTGTTCATTGTTTATACGTAAGTATATAAACAATATAATTTAATAATTTTTAGCTGGTTACGTAAGAAAAAAATTGAGAAAACAATAGTGTGATACGAAGATCCCTAATAAATTTTAATTTAATAATTTTGAACGGATTAATACATATTTTAGAGAAAAAATGTTTCTTTAGTTATTTTGAATGAGTTTTGTTTTTTTTTTTAATTTTATTATTTGAGTCTTTAGCCTAAAAGTAGTGTTCATGTAAAGCCAACGCTATCGTACAAATTGAAATTAGAAACGTGCCATCTTCATAATGTACCCAAAAAGCCTAACTCGAATGCATACCCAGGTCACAAACATTGCATCATCGATTCATCATTGGTCAAATCAATCTGATATGGAGAGGCAAATTCTACATGCCCATATGAGAAATTGGGATAAAGAGATTTGACGATGAAAATTCGAAAGTTGTTATAGAAATCTTGAACTTGACTAGATGAGATTTACGTACTAATAATTTGCAAAACAATGATATAGAACCATCTATACAATTGTTTTGATTTACATACTAATAATTTGATTAATTATAAGAATAAAATTACATTGAACTTTTTAATTTTATAATCATCTCATACCACAATTTTATAATTTATAATCAGATTAAAAAATATTTAAAACCAAAGTTTATCTTATATAAGTTTCATAACGGTTAAGATGACTTAAAATCAAAAATACATTTAAGGGAATAAAAGAAGTAAGAAAGATGGTTTAATTTTTTCCGAACTTTCCATATACAAATATAAAAATGGCGTATTATTGTGAAATATTGCAACTTTTCGTAACTGCTAAATTCTACCAAATTTTTATTGAACACGTACTTTTAATCGATGGAAATATCTTTAATTGATAAGTTTTGAAATGTTGTACCAAAACTAATTTTTTATGAAAATCAAGTTATACATTTTATATAGAACTTTTCATATAAAAATTTATACGTTTTTAAATCTTTTCGATTTGAAAAATATTTAATTCATTGCTATTGATTCAAAAAATTTTTATAGAAATGTATATTGATTATGCATTAATTTTTTAATTAAAAAGAATATTAATTTTAAGCTACAAGTTTTTAAATTGGATATATATGTGTTAACTTTATGGAAATATTAATATTTTTAAAAATAATATTTATAGAAATGAATTGATTGTGTATTACTTTTTTTAACAAAAAGGAGAATTAACCTTGAGCTTCACGTTTATGGAAATTGTTGTTAACAAATATATTAAATCTGTACCCCCTCACTCATCTTATATCATTATAAAAACAAAATAAAAAAATTTATAATATAAAATAAATTGAATAGAATTTACAAGATAAAGACAAAATCAAATGAAATAGAATTTCATTATCAAAATTATAATTTAAAAAATTAAATGTCCAATTTTATGGTGGAAAACATTAAATTACTTATTTTTGCATAATTCAATTAATGTAAATATGTATTTAATGTGCATGAGGTACTAAAAAAAACTTCCATTAAGTTAAATAATTTGAATAAGTCAATACATACATTAAGGTATACATTTAATGAATATTGAATATTTGATATAGATAGATATTTTATTTAATAAAAATTAAATATTTTATAGAAATAAAATCGTATTCGAAATTATGTTAAGCTTACCTTAATGGAAAATAATTTTGATAGAATTATTATATTTTTAGTATGTTTATAGAAATTAGTTATTTTTAACATGTTAAATATTTGATACTAAGAATAATTGTTTAAACTTGACCTACAAGCCGACTATACTATATATATGAGATATGTCTAATTGTTTTCATTCATCTTATTTTTGCAAATAAAACGAAATCGATTTTAGTTTAGTTGACGATTGTTCTTAATAGAGCTTACAAACCATTTGATTATGCGTCTGTAAAGTTGTGACTTTTACTTTACACTATTAAAACCGCGTGCATGATTTGCTTAAGAATTTTGAAATTTGTATAATGATTTTACATATATTGGAAGCATTTTTGAAGCCTCCAGAAAATGGAGAACGTGCAGAAACTAAATCAAAGTAAGCATGAGGATAATATTTCTCTCCATCAACATCATCATTTATCAAAACAATAAAAGAGATTTGTGTTGGTTGGATCTATTTTATCTCTTTACAGGGTACCAAGAAAAATAAGTGTGAAACTTGGGATATTCATTTGTATGCAATGCTCGCAGCCTCGACGATCACATCTCACAGGTTCCTATCGTCGTCTTTCTGTAATTAAATGCGTTGAATATAAGCCATACAAATTAGTAACTATATTAATGATACTAAAACATGTAATGTCTATAACTCTAATACATGGCTTCCAAATCATGTTGCTTTCATGAAATGTAAGGCTCCACTTTTTCATATAATGACATCATTCAATAGTTGAATTCATATCAATCTTTTTTTAGCTTGATCATCTTATTCTTGATCTAACTACCACTAATGCTACGACGAATCAATATTGAGAATCAAAAGTGTCCTCATTTCGAGAGAATTTCAAGTGATGTGTTTATCAGAGCCAAGTATTGATTTAAATTGTGTTAAAACATGTGAAAATTGTGTTAAATGTTACTCTATGGATATCTTGGAGTAACACCTCCAGAAACGAGAATTCTGATGGTATGAATATCTCACAAACTTTATTCTCTAAATCCAAAGAAAGAATCATCACCTTTTTCCGGTTCGGGTTCGGGTGATCATTGGATTGGGATTTTATCAAATGTAATTGTTTGTCATGTGGCAATAATGAAGAATATTCTTGAATCGTTTTCATTAACTGTTTATGCAATGTATGGTTCGGTAGATATGAAAGGAGAATGTATATTATCTACCTCTATTAGTGGGGATATAAGTTAAGAAACGAATAAGAAGAATGAGGTTTTCTACGACGAATTGAATCAAAGTATAAACTCAAAATATATACATGCTATTTGGTCTTAACTCAAAAGATAATGGAGGTTTTGTGTTTCAATTTGATCTTTAAATATACTATGTTCTTTATCAAATTTTTGGTTGATTGTAACTACAGATCATTTACAATGGAAGAGATACTCTTGAATATTTTGGACTAAAGATCACTTACGATGTAACATAGTAAAAGTCTTTCATAGCAACATACATAGAAGATTTTAGAAAGCTATTGAGATCAAATAATGCGGTAGAAGTAAAATTTTCTCTTTTATTTCTTAGTTTTTGAAGGAGGAAGCCGCAACACTACTTTTATCATTTCGTCGAACCCCACGTTTACATTACGCAATATTGCAAAACACATTTTGTAAACTATAAAAATAAATGATTTTTGTAGGCGCCAAATTATTAATTATGTAACATTTTATTTAAAATCTTTAAAATTGCTACTAAAACTTTAGAAACGAGAAGTATTAAGATTTCGATATGAAAATATACGATATACAATATATTACAGGTTAAAATCAAAATTGCATATTGAAAAACACACAAGTTATATATGGTATATTACAGATGAGAACCTAAAATAAATATACAAAAATATAGTACATTTTTTTAAGATATATCACTATTCATTACATATGAGAACCTAAAACGAATATACAAAAGTGAATATTATTTATTCTAAAGTTATATTAAACAACTAATCAAATAACTCTCTTTTAAATTTACGTATTTTATCCAAAAAAGAAGAAATTTATTTCAAAACTTTTAAATGTTAAAATAAGCGTTCAATATTTAATATTTTTTATTTTGTATCGCATGTGTGATTGTTACCATTTAAATATCATCACGCACTATATATTTCGCACAAAACACACTTACTCGCACTGTACATTTTTTACGTATAAGTCGCTCTCAAATCGTCCCGCACCATCTACATTCTCCATATTGCACTATATACCTCGCTGTTACCATTCGAAACCTCAAAAACTTTTCATGTCCGCACAGGGTGCGGACCGATTAGCTAGTAATGCTAAATTATAATTAATATTTTGATAAATTTTAGATTTAAAATGAAAATAAAAATTCTAATATTATATTGTATAATTGAATTATTGAACTAAAAGATAAATATAATTTTTTGACATCTAAAAGATAAATATAATTATATAAGTTAATACCTTATGTTTTCAAATAAAATTATTTAAAAATTAAATATTATAAGAGAAAATATTTAAATTAGTATTAATAAATTAGTTTATTCATATAAAAGTGAAAAATATAGTATATTCTAACCTATGAAACATGTGTATTTAAAAAATAAATTCATAATAATTTTAAGAAAATATTAAAAAAATTCATATACAAAATAATAGTCTGTTTTGCACAAATTTATCAAATGATAAATAACGTAATATATCATTCAAAACTGATATGAACATCTGTCATAAGTTATAAATAATTAACAACAAAATCAATCGTAAAATAAATATAGAAAAATTAAAATAACACTCGCGCGTCATACTCTTGTTACTATTAAAAAGTGTATTCGGAAATATCACATTTAATATGGTCTTAATAAAAATTATGTTTTGTATTCGTATCAGTTTGAAGGTTTTTTTACTTTTTATGTATTACGAAAATACAAAATATTAGGATTTTAGTTATATTTTAACTAACTAATTATGCATTATTATTATATAACTAAAGTATATTGTCTAATTTAAATATATTTTATCTTAAAATTATTTTTAAAATAATTATTATAAGAGATTAAATAAATTTTAAGTTTCATTTATTTATTTAAAAATAATTATAATATTTATTTTGATTGGATTTTTAAAAGAAGAGATACTAGGAGAATTTAGATAAGGTATTTGTAGCATAATTTATTTGCTTTTTTTATTATAATTTTTTAGCATTTTTAAAACAAACTTATTATATCCTTAATAAGATTGTTTTTCTTATTTTTATATATTTCTTTTCAATGGTATATGTTGTAATTTTTTACAAATTTAAGGTTATTCTCCGAAATATATTTTCCATAATAATATAGAGATTTTAAAACTTATTTCGTTTCTATATCAGTGTAGATGTTTATGTATTGTTGAGATTTTATTATTATTAGTGACAACTTGCTTCTTCTTTTGAACGTTGAGACTTGAGAGTGGCACACAAAAACATCTCTCATTAATCTCTTTGATAATGATTTTGGGTGGACAGCATAATATTGAAAAAAATACTATTTTTTTTTTCTGTATGCAAAAGTATTCTACAATACTTAAAATAAAAAAAAAGCTTCCCTAACTATAAATATGAGACTACCTCCTCCACCTGAAAACTCATAAAATCTTCAGAGACATAAACAAAACACACACCGATTCAAAGCCAAACACACACACACACACAAAATGTAAGTTCTATTGAAGAATTTGTAATCTCATTTCAGACCAATCTTTGTTCTGAGTTTCGTATTCTTCTGTTGAAACAGGGAAAATGGTAGTAAGAACATGTTGAAACCCATGGATTCTGAGCAACTAAGAGAGTACGGACATCGAATGATTGATTTCATTGCTGATTACTACAAATCCATTGAAACTTTCCCTGTTCTTAGCCAAGTTCAGGTACTATTCTCTCAATTTCATTTGGGTTTTTTTGATCGATTTGCGACATGGGTCTCAATAAAGTTTCAAACTTTAGCTCCCAGATGTTGTGGGAGAGTAGAAATTTGCTATCTTTCTACGTCTAGGGTTTAACCTAATTGGTATCTCTAGTTGGATTAATCATCATAATGTTGAGTTTATTCACAATGTTGTTGAGTTTTTGACTTGTGTGTTTGATGCAGCCTGGTTATCTTAATAACCTTTTGCCTGATTCTGCACCAGAACACCCTGAAACCTTGGAACAAGTTCTTGATGGTGAACTAACTCCATACCCATCTTTACTTTTAAACCCATTTCTTATGAAGTTGGATACTTTTTTGGTTTGAGAGTGGTAGATGCTAAACTCAATTTGATGTGTTTTGTTTTGTAGATGTTAAGGCAAAGATATTGCCTGGAGTGACACACTGGCAAAGTCCGAGTTTCTTTGCGTATTACCCTTCCAACAGTAGTGTTGCAGGTTTCTTGGGTGAGATGCTTAGTGCTGGTCTTGGAATTGTTGGTTTTAGTTGGATAACTTCTCCAGCTGCCACCGAGCTCGAAATGATCGTTCTTGACTGGCTTGCCAAACTGCTCAACCTACCCGAGCAGTTTATGTCCAAAGGTTGTAAGTATGAACACATATAGAATCTTTCAGAATAAATCCTTTGCTTTAATATTACTTAGCTAAGTGTCGTTGGTTGAGTTGTGATTTTTAGGAAATGGAGGTGGAGTGATACAAGGGACAGCTAGTGAAGCTATTCTTGTTGTTTTGATTGCTGCTCGTGATAAGGTTTTAAGAAGCGTTGGCAAAAGCTCGCTTGAGAAACTCGTTGTCTACTCCTCTGACCAGACACATTCAGCTTTACAGAAAGCTTGCCAGGTGATATTTGCAGATTTTGTAAGACAATAAAAGAATACTGCAAAACAGAAAACTAATTTTTTTGCCGGGTTATTGTTGACAGATTGCCGGAATCCATCCAGAGAATTGCAGGGTGCTGCCAACGGATTCTTCTACAAATTACGCTCTGCCTCCAGAAACGCTTCAAGAAGCTGTTTCTCGTGACATCGAAGCTGGATTGATTCCATTTTTCTTCTGTGCTAACGTAAGAACAAGCCTGTTAATTGCTTTTATCTTGCATCTTCCCTGAAAATTCATTCTTATTTTCCAGGTTGGCACCACTTCTTCAACCGCAGTTGATCCATTAGCTGCACTGGGAAAGATCGCTCAGGTTATCAGTTTCACATTTCCAACAAGCTTCATAGAGAACTTAAGGCATAGAAACTGATGCTATCTCTCTCTTACACTGTATTGCTCAGAGCAATGAGATGTGGTTTCACGTGGATGCAGCCTATGCTGGAAGCGCTTGTATATGTCCAGAGTATCGACAGTATATTGACGGAGTAGAAACAGCAGACTCATTTAACATGAATGCTCACAAATGGCTCCTTACTAATTTTGATTGTTCACTACTTTGGGTGAAGGTACATTATGCCTTATAGTCTCACTTCTGCTTTCCTCTCCGTTTCGCGTACTGAACAAGCGTAAATATATGAATAACAGGATCAGTATGCTCTCACTGAAGCTCTTTCAACAAATCCAGAGTTTCTCAAAAACAAGGTAAGAAGTGATTTTTGTTTTCACAAGAAACCGCAATCTTTCTTCTTCAAATCTATTAGATTACTCACTAGTGTATCCACTTTTTCATTTTCTCAGGCATCTCAGGCAAACTTGGTTGTTGATTACAAAGATTGGCAAATCCCTCTCGGACGTAGATTCAGGTTCTTTGCTTCTGCAGAAAGTTCAATCTTGAGGACAAACTTGTTTAAATATAGAGTTTTGTTTTGGCAGATCATTGAAGCTATGGATGGTTCTAAGGCTCTATGGATCTGAGGGTTTAAAGAGCTATATAAGAAACCATATCAAACTAGCTAAAGATTTCGAACAACTTGTGTCTCAAGATCCTAACTTTGAGGTAACTCTCAAAATCTCAAAACTTCCTGGAACAAGTTTCCTTTCTTTGATACAATATATATAAATGTTTACAGATAATCACTCCTCGGATCTTTTCACTCGTCTGTTTCCGACTCGTGCCTGTGGACAACGATGAAAAGAAGTGTAATAATCGAAACCGCGCCCTCCTAGACGCAGTGAACTCCACAGGGAAGCTCTTCATTTCTCACACTGTAAGTGACCTCTCCTCTCTCTTGCTCTTGTTGGATAACTAATGTTCTTGCTCTGCGTCGTTGGTAAACAGGCTTTATCGGGAAAAATCGTACTACGTTGCGCCGTAGGAGCGCCACTGACGGAGGAGAAGCATGTGAAGGAGGCATGGAAGGTGATTAAGGAAGAAGCATCTTACTTGCTTCTCCAGTAAATAAGATTGAAAAATACTTTATAATAAAACCTAGATTTTTGCCAACAAACCGTAAGATTGGTTTGGTTTGGTTTAATTTGGTATAATTATATTAAATAAAATAAAAAAGTTATTATTATCTGTAATTATTTTTTTTTACCCAATTGTGTGTGTTTATTTTACCTATCTGGTTTGGTTTTTTGTTGTGGTTAACTATAAATGTAATGTAACCAATGAGAATAAAGAGTCGATTAATTAAATGTTATCACTGTCGCAACTTAACATATGAAGCCTATTATTAAAAAAATATGGTTTCCTTCCGCTCATAGGGTACGTCGTGAACCCTTTGTGCTGGTTAATAGCAACTTTTGATAGAGATCATGTATGATATGATTCGCGAATGGCCTCGCTATGTGAACCTTCCTTCTGAAGCTAATCAGAACTAGAGAAGCCTAAATAGTTTAGGATTCTTTGTCTTCTTCTTCAATTTATACTAGTTTCACATATGTCGCAAATCGCAATTTGTTCCAGGCAATGGCGGCTCCTCGGGATTTCGCAGAAGTGAAATGACTTCTTTTGCTTGAGCTGTTTTGAGTCTCACTCTTTATTATTCAACAATGGCTTTATTTGATGGGGGTGTTGTATGTTTAACTTTTCTATGCAGCAGAAGTCAAACCATTGAGAAATTTGATAATGAAACATTGATACTCATTAACTGACCTTTAAGTCTTGATTTTTGGAGCGGGTAAGGAATTTAGTTTTGCAGATTGTAGAATATAGCAGTTTGCTTCTGAGTTGTATGAAAACGTAAAGAACTTAAGGAAACCACAAGAACCAAGAAAAGCATATCAGAGCAAATATCTTGTCAGGGGAGGAATATGAGACAAGTCATTTTGCAATTTGTACCGAAAATGGAAGAGGAAGGAGACTATCCCATTCCCGAGTCCAGCAGTGATGGAATCAGCTTGGACGGGACAAATGTCGGGGCGGTGATGGTGGCGCGTAGGGATGTAGATATATCGAGTCAAATTGATTGTAGGATCAACATCTACGTGAACAACAACATCCAGGCAACGTGCAGTTCAGTATTATTAGGTAGCAAGGTTAAGCTAAGAGATCCGGGTGTTCATCTCCATATCGAAAACGTTAAAATGAACCATGACGACGGAACTAGACAGAAGGAGATGAGGTTGATTAAGGTTTGGCTATGTTTGGTCTGTCTCATTAACATCTTTCTAGGTCTCGTTCTCTTGATCTCCCCTTGGTTCCGGGAGTAAACCGGTTCCATATAGATTCTAAACTGTAGTTTATTTCGAAAAGTTTATGTCTACTACAGGGTAAAACACTCATATTGTGTTGTATAAATTCCACATTTTTTTTCTAGATTTAACTGTTGTTTGATGCTACATTATGATCACTAATTATATTTTTAACTGTTGTATTGTATTAAGTCACATTTTTCTAGTGGAGCATGTTGGAATAAGTTTGAAATACAAGTTAAAAGAGTTAGCTTAGAGTGCAAGCTAATAGAATCCTTGATAAGTATTAGGATATGTTTTAGGAATTCTCTAAAACATAGTTTGTGGTTTTCTTAATAGGATTTAAAACTAGTATTAGCTATAAATATGATTGCTATCGAGTTATGATAGACTAGTGAGTTGAGAGATTTTGTTTAAGGGTTTTTGCTTTGAGAGTTTAATAAAAAGAGAGATATTCTTTTTAAATCAAATTCTTTGTCTTTGTCAAATTCAATATTTGGTATTAGAGCGATATTGAATTCTAATCACAGAGCCTGAACAAATCTACGAGATCGTGAGCCATAGGAGACATCACGACAACGATGAATCAAGCGGCAAAGCCAAAGGAAGGAGGACCATCTTCCATCACTTGTTCCATGTTGAATGCAACAAATTACACATTTTGGGCAATGAGGATAAAAGTTCTTCTCAAGGTTCATAAAGTTTGGGAAGTTATCGAAAAGGAAATAAGCGATGCCGAGAAGAATGATATGATGATTGCGTTACTTTTTTAATCTATACCCGAAACTCTTATTCTCCAATTGGGAGAACTAGCCACGACAAAATTAGTGTAGGAAGCTATTAAATCGCACATGGGGGCTTAAAGGGTTCGAAAAACTAGACTACAAACTTTGATGGCCGAATTCGATCGAATTAAGATGAAAGAAACTGAATCCATTGATGATTTTGTGGGCAAATCATTGAATATTCAAAGTTAGTTAAAAATTTTTGAAAAGTCTCTCACGAAGAAAATATATTCATATAGTTGATTCATTGGAACAAGTTTTGGATATCAAAACTACTAACTTTGAAGATATCATTGGGCGTCTCAAAACTTATGAGGAGCGAATCTCTGCAGAGGACGAAGAAGCTCACAAAAATCAGAGCAACCTCATGTATGGAAATACATAGTCGCAACATTCAAACTAGTCCAGCTACTACGGAAACAGAGCTTACCGAGGCAGAGATCGAGGCGGAAGATTCTTCAGTAGGGGAAGAGGACGTGGGAGAAACAATTCTGAGAGAGATTTGACTAAAATCATGTGTTACAGGTGTGATAAACTCGGCCATTACGCGTCCAATTACCTGACCGACTGCTCAAGCTTTAGGAAGCGTGTGAAACCAAAGATGATGATACACAAGAAGCAGAAGAGTTGATGATGAATGAAGTTGTGTACCTTAATGAACGGAACATCAAACCTAAGGACTTTGAAGCATCGTCTGATGGAGAAAATATATGGTATTTAGACAATGGAGCGAGCAACCATATGACGGGAAAACATATCTTTTTCAACACAATTGATGAATCTATTACAGGGAAAGTAAGATTTGGAGATGATTCACGTGTTGATATAAGAGGTAAATGTTCGATCTAATTTGCTTGCAAAAACGAGGCAAAGAAAGTCCTAAGTGATGTCTACTTCATACCCGATTTAAGGAGCAACACAATCAGCCTTGGGCAAGCCATGGAGACAGGATGTGACGTGAGGATGCATGAAAAGTTTCTTACCTTACACAATAAATATGGCAGCTTGATCAACAAAGCCATTACATCACCAAATCGCTTATACAGAGTGCACATGGACATCATTGTTAATAAATGTCTACAATTTGCATCGATGAGTGACTCTTCAATATGGCACGCGAGACTTAGGCATATTGAGAAAGACTGGATGAAAGCAATAGTGAAGAAGGAGATGGTATTTGGTGTTCCCCACTTCGACATTGGGAAGGAAACTTGTACATCTTTTTTGCTTGGTAAACAAGTTAGGCAAGCTTTTCGCTAAGTATCATCCTATCGAGCAACCAACATACTCGAACTCATCTACGGGGATCTTTGCGGACCCATTACTTCTCCTACAGCCTAGAGAAATAGGTATACTTTCGTGCTCATTGACGACAATTCCAGGTATATGTGGTCCATTCTCCTTAAGGAAAAAGGAGAAGCGTTTGATAAGTTTAGAAACTTCAAAGTACTAGTAGAGCAAAAGACAGGAGCAGCAATCAAAACTCCTAGAACTGATAGAGGTGGAGAATTTACATCAGAAGAGTTTAATTTTTTTGCAAAAGTTCAGGAATAAATCGTCATCTTACGACTCCTTATTTTCCGCAACAAAATGTAGTGTTGGAAAGGCGGAATACGACTCTTTTGAAGATGAAAAAGAGCATAATGAAACACATGAATATATTAAATTATCTTTGGGGTGAGGCAATGAGACACGCAATTTACATCATCAACATAGTAGAGACTAAAGCATTGTCGTCGCAAACCCCATACGAAATTTTCAAAGGTAAAAAGCTGAATGTAAGTCATTTACAAGTATTTGGATGTATTGGTTATGCAAAAACAAGAAGCTCTGCATCTTAGAAAGTTTGATGACATAACGCAATACATCTCGGAATTGAGCATGGATCGAAGGCGTACATGTTGTTTGATCCGGCAAAAAGAAGAGTAATTGTTAGCATAGATGTGCTCTTCAACGAGAGTAAAACTTGGAGTTGGAACAGCTCCAATAATGACACTAATAACGAACCAGGAACCTTTGTTATTAGCTTTGGAAATCTGGAAAATTATGGCGAAAGAGAAGAAGAGGAAGATGAAGAAGGTGACAAGACCGAAGAATATCAAGTGAATAACGATGATGGAGCTATCGCTAATGAGCTCATGGATAACGTGGCCAACACGCAAGGAGATATTGTTGAGGTTCATAATCAGTTAAATCCTTTGAGGAGATCGACGAGAGAAAGAAAACGGCCCACGTATTTGGACAATTACGTGTTGTTAGCAGAGCTTAAAAGTGAAAAACTTCTACTGGCCTTGAATGAAGAGTCGTTCAACTATGAAGAAGCTAAGGAAGATGAAGTTGGGAGAGATGCATGCGAGGATGAGATAATGTCTATAGTCAAAAACAAGACATGAAATTTAGTCGATTTACCTCAAGGAGTAAAACCAATTAAACTCAAGTGGATCTTCAAGATCAAGCTTAATCTGACTGGTAGTGTCACTAAATATAAAGCGAGGTTAGTGGCTAAAGGTTATGTGCAAAGACACGGGATAGATTTCGAAGAAGTTTATACTCTGGTTGCAAGGATTGAAACGGTTAGACTCATTATTGCATTAGTGGCATCTAGTGAATGAGAAGTTCACCACCTTGATGTGAAAACTGCTTTCCTTCGTGGAGAATTAAAATAAGATATTTATGTTACTCAACCTGAAGGTTTTATAGTCAAATGTTGTGAAGACAAGCTGACAAGGTGTATAAGTTTTTTTAAAGTTCTCTATGGTTTAAGACAAGCACCCAAAGCGTGGAACGAAAAGCTGAATAAAATTCTCAGAGGATTGAAGTTCTCTAGATGTACCAAAGAACCGTCTCTTTATCGTTGGAAAGACAAGGATCATCTCCTGATTGTGGCAGTCTACGTGGATGACTTACTCGTTATTGGGTCTAGCCTAAAAATGATAACTGAGTTTAAAGGGGAGATGGAAGCTAAATTTGAGATGAACAACTTAGGAAAGCTAACTTACTACCTACGCATTGAAGTTATTCAACATGAAGGAGGAATCACTCTTAAACAAGAGAGATATGCGTCAAAGATCCTGAAAGAATTTGGAATGGACGAATGTAATTCTTCACATGTGCCGATGGAGTTGAATTTGAAACTGTCTAAGTTTCAAGAGGAGAAGTCCATCGACGAGAAAGGATATGTTCTCTTATTCTCCCTCACATGTGTACCCACCAACACCCTCACATGTGGTACCATCCTCTTGTGAAGCAGAGTTTATGACAGCAACCGAAGCAGCTAAACAAACTACATGACTCCAAGAACTTCTCGGAGAAATCATGGAGTTCATTTTTTGGTATTTTATTTGTTTTAAAAAAGTTTGATTAAAATTTTCATGTATGTCGTAACTTAGATTTTTACAATTGGACATCTATTTATTTATTGAAATTTAATATTATGTTATTCTTTAACTAATTGAAGAATTTTAATCATTTTTTGTAGTAATACTATTTTACCAGATGTTTTTAACTTCTAATTGCACCTTCACATACACAACGCCAAACTTTTTATTGCACCTTCACATAATCAGGATGTATTTGACTTTTCTTTTAATTTCCCATTCCAAATTCATTTAATGTGTTCCTCTCACATAATAAGAACTTTAAGAGACGGTTCTTCGCTTACTTTTTAATTAAATTAAGAAATTGTCTTTTGACCGATCCTAAGAATTCTACCCTAAAAGACCCGCATTAATCATGTTCTTAAAACAAACCACGGCGACAGATCAAGACGGAAGGAGATGTGGTCAATTATGGTTTGGCTATGTCTGGTCTGTCTCTTTAACATTTTTACATGACTCATTCTCTTGTTCTCCTCTTGACCTCAGTCTCTAATTATTGTTGCCTCGGATAGTAACTCGTTTAAGAATCTAAGCTTTAGATTATACCGAAAAGTTGATATCTACAAAGGTAAAACATTCATCTTATGTTTGTATATATTCACATTTTCTCTAGATTTAACAGTTGTTTAGTTTTTCTTGGTCTAAAACAGTTGTTTAGTTGCAATTTTACGATTATTATATTTTTAATTGTTGTATAAATTCACATTTTTCTTGTGGAGCAAACATGACAACCTCATGCAGTGGATTATAAGCTACTTAATACCTATTTAGCCGTTGATTTTGACGAATAAAAAAACTATTAGTTCAAGAATCTTCTAATAATTATATAGGCCTTTATTGTATATGATTTTTAGAATGGTTTTTGGTTTTTGTTTTTTTTTTAAAACACATTTTTCACAACTCATGATTAAAAAGTAGATTTCCTAAATAATAGAGAAACTAATTTTTGAAGAGTTTTTGTTCTTTGTACACAAAAATTAAAAACCAAAAATCTTTAGTTTTCACCCATAATTTTTATTAAAATTTCTTAACATTTTATTTTAGTAATTGAAAACATATAATAAACAAAAAAATAAAATAAGAAATTTAAATGGAAAAAGTCAAAAAAGTTACCAATGAAAATTTTTGAAAAACAAAAATTTACACCAAAATTAAAAAAGAAAAACTCAAAAATCAAAAACTAGAATATAAAATCCAAAAACCATTTTTAAACTGCAGTTTTTGGGTTATGGTTTGTAGTTTATGATTTGTCCAAACTACTTTAAACTTATTGGCCATGATTTTTTTTGTAGATTTTAAACTAGCTTTTGGGTTATGGTTTTCAGTTTTTGGATTATAGTTTTTTGTTTTTAGATTTTAAAATTTTTAAAAAGTAAAAGAAAACTAAAAAATGGAAGGAAAAAATGTTTTACGTCAAAAGTTGAAAAACCAAGAAAATTGAATTTTGAGTTTTCTTTGTAAATTGGTAATAACTTTCAAAATTTATTTTTTCTATTTTCTGGGAAATCAATTCTATAATAATGTTAGAGACTCTCTAAATGATGACACATAAACAATTTTATGTTATGAGAAATTGACACCTCATAAAATTATTTAAATCATGTGACCAATCAAAACAAAACATAATGACACATTATTTCCAATATGAATACATCAATATAAGAGTGCTTATACATAAAAAATGTTTAAGTTTCGACAACTAAAATTATATATCGTTTAAGGTGTCTTTCCAACTTCATTCGTATTGAGTAATTTGATAGAAAGTTTTTAGATATAGTTGACTAATATTTATTTGTATCTTTATTTCCACACAATTTCGAAAATATTTTTTGAGATAATCCAAATATCACAATATGTATTAATCTCGACGTTTACCAAACTAAATTAGAAAATCCAGAGAAGTGATTTAAAATTTATCATTTCAATTTGAATAAAAAAATGTTTTTGACATCGTGAAAATGTACAAACATATTACGGATCAACGAAAATGATCGAAACATTTAAGAGTTAGTGTA
This sequence comes from Anastatica hierochuntica, assembly GCA_900406275.1. Classification (NCBI taxonomy): domain Eukaryota; kingdom Viridiplantae; phylum Streptophyta; class Magnoliopsida; order Brassicales; family Brassicaceae; genus Anastatica; species Anastatica hierochuntica. The sequence goes on from OVAN01002568.1 coordinate 27,760, forward strand.
TTTTTTTTCCGCAGGAGTTAGTGTATTTTTTATTAAGTTTTATGTACTTATATTACATACTTATTTTAATCATATATGATGGTTAATGAAAATGTCCCGCAATATTATGCGGTTTTTACCTAGCCTATTTTAAAAAAAATCATGAATGACTAAAAAACGAGTTCTTAAAAAATTAAACCCAAAATACTAGTTTTAAAAACTGGAAGTCAAGGTTATAGTATTTTGTAATAATGAATTTACACAATATTCAACCCTTACTTTCGCAAATCGCCCTCGCATGTTGACCAATCGTAACAGATAATTAAAGAATCAAAAGTAAACATTTTTTATTTCTTTTATTGTTGGGCCATTACTTTCACTTCAAACATACTATTATTCTTAATTTCTTTAAACCCATGTGACACCGAGTTGTAGCTTTTTTTAATGCTCTTTTTCTTACACTTTCCGCTTCATTTTAAATGATGTTAAAATTTTCAAATGAGAGTCAAATAGAAAAATTCATCGATTTTCATGAGATCCACCTTAACCGTAGTTTGACAATTAATATATATATATATATATAACTTTTGTAAAATAAATTAAAATGGACGTTAATTAAACCGTTATTAGGTATAATGTTTTAAATTTTTTTTATGTTATGCTTTAGTTTAATTTAAGCTTATAATGTATTTATATGGCTTATACTAAAAACAAATAAAAATTGTGGAAATTTTCACCATGTCATTTGATATTAATTAAGAGATGAGCAAGTGGTTGTACCACCTCCTCTACTGTCATCTCACAAAATCAGGGTTCGAACCACCTCTGTTGTCATCTTACAAAATCAGGGTTCGAACCTTGCACTTACCTTTAGGGAGAGTAATTACTTGCCATTAGACTAGATGACAAAAAAAAATTAATTAAAAAATTTCCCACCATTTTCTTTTGATACTAATGGAGAATTTTGGAAATCACTAATCATGTGTTTACACGTGGAGCATACCCACCAACACCCTCTCTTATTTAAGCCTATATAGGACTTGGCTTTTGCTCTTTCAAGAATTTGGAAGTTTTGGTTTTGAAGTTTATATGAAAACGTCTTCTTATCTGATCTCCATGAAGCGTCGCTCTTTAGAAGTTATGGAGAAGAATCATACTAATCGAATCTGTTTGTTGGTTTCTTTGTCTCTCTTCTTCTGGTCATTACTCTTCTACCTCCACTTGCAACCAAGCTATGCCCTTTCTCGGCCATCACAAGTCTCTCTTCGGGTCCATAAGTTCCCTTTTGAGCCGCCTCGGATCGTCGAGGAGTTTCCGTTTGTAAAAGCGTTGAAAACAACAAACAACAAAAGTGATCCCTGCGGAGGGAAGTACATTTATGTCCATGATCTACCTTCCAAGTTCAATGAGGATATGCTTAGAGATTGTGAGAAACTTAGTCCATGGACTGACATGTGCAAGTTCACCTCCAATGCTGGCCTTGGTCCTCCCCTTGAGAATGACGAAAGTGTCTTCTCCGATCAAGGCTGGTATGCCACTAATCAGTTTGCTGTTGATGTCATATTCAAAAACCGGATGAAGCAGTACAAATGCTTGACCAATGACTCTTCCCTTGCCGCTGCGATTTTCGTGCCTTTCTATGCTGGATTCGACATTGGTAGGTATCTGTGGGGATACAATATCTCAACCAGGGATGCTGCTTCCCTTGAGTTGGTCGATTGGCTCATGAAGCGCCCCGAGTGGGAGATAATGAGAGGCAAAGATCATTTCCTTGTTGCGGGTAGGATCACTTGGGATTTCAGGAGATTGTCTGAAGAAGAAACTGACTGGGGCAACAAGCTTCTCTTCTTACCGGCTGCTAAGAACATGTCTATGCTTGTGGTTGAGTCGAGTCCGTGGAACGCAAATGATTTCGGGATCCCATATCCAACTTACTTTCATCCGACAAAGGACTCTGAGCTGTTTGAGTGGCAAGAGCGGATGAGGAACCTGGAAAGGAAGTGGCTTTTCTCGTTTGCAGGAGCACCACGACCCGACAATCCGAAATCCATCAGAGGGCAGATCATTGATCAGTGCCGAAACTCAAATGTTGGCAAGCTATTAGAATGCGATTTTGGGGAGAGTAAATGTCATTCACCGAGCAGCATTATGCAAATGTTTCAAGGCTCTATCTTCTGTCTGCAACCACAGGGAGACTCTTACACGCGAAGGTCGGCTTTCGACTCAATGCTTGCCGGTTGCATACCCGTCTTCTTCCACCCGGTCTCAGCGTACACACAGTACACATGGCATCTACCAAAGAACTACACAACTTACTCTGTGTTCATCCCTGAGGATGATATTCGGAAGAGAAACATAAGCATCGAGGAACGACTCCTCCAGATTCCACAGGAGCAAGTCAAGATCATGAGAGAGAATGTCATAAGCCTCATCCCGAGGCTGATCTATGCAGACCCGAGATCAGAACTTGAAACACTCAAAGATGCGTTTGATATCTCTGTACAGGCTATGATAGACAAAGTGACTCGGCTGAGGAAAAACATTATAGAGGGTCGAACAGAGTATGACAATTCCGTGGAGGAGAACAGCTGGAAGTATGAGCTGCTGGAGGAAGGCCAACAGGAAGTCGGGGGGCATGTGTGGGACCCGTTCTTCTCCAAACCGAAGCCCGGAGAAGATAGCAGCAGCGACGTAAATGGCAGCACAACTATTTCCGCAGATGCAGCTAAGAATTCATGGAAGAGCGAACAGATAGATAAGAGTCAATAGAAAAGAGACAGAACCCACATTTTGTAACAGTAATTATCATAAGTGCAGATGACATTGCTGTTTGCTATTCACTTGTACACATTGCATTGAACTGTTGTATAGTCCTAAAGAGAATGTGTTTTATTATCAGTAAATAAAAAATCCAAATGTTTTTCTATTGCTATGCTTGTGGAACAAGAAATAATGGAATGGAACCCTAACCAGGAGCTCCAGGAAGCATTCTTCCTCTTCTTAGTTCTTCTTCTCTGGCTCTTCTGGTTTATTGTCGGTATCAGCCAAAGGAGCAAAAATGTCGGAGACATTGATTCTCAAGGTTTGTTGGGGTCCATCGTTTGAAGGGATGTGGACAAGTGCGTCCATTATTAGAATCTCCCAGTCCTTTCGCTGGAAAAACCCGAATAAGCTATCTTCTGTTTCCAATAAACCAAAAGAAAAGCAAATCGGGAGATCCCATGAGTGAGTAAAGATGGTAATTGCAGATCCATAAAGCACATTTGTCAGATGCAAGTTCTAAGAGACTGGTGTGCTTGTGAGAAGTTTACCTCCATTGCGAACGGCTTTGAGGTGCAAGATTCCGGTGCCTTGTGGTCCAATCACAGGAAACGAACAAGACACTGAATGCCGTTGGTGCGAAACAGCTAGTGATGCATTATACCATGGCCCTTTCTCAATTGGCTCTCCAATGGCTTCGATCATCGCCTTACTATTCATCACCTTCTCCATCGCCTTGCTGAAAAATTTAGCATACTAAGACTTTTCTGAGAAATCACCAATGCAATTACCACCACATTCTTGAAAATCATGTCATATTATTGATTTGATGAGACAAGGAGTAGAGTTTTGCGCACAGAGTGATATTCAAGAGGGGTATTGACACAATGCACAAAATAGCAAATTAGTGCATACAGAACTACTAAAGATGATTGTTCTGGATAATACTATGACTTCGTAATAGATTCCTAATGTGGACAATAAGAAGGAGTATCATTATTTGCAAAGTGGCAGCACTAGCATAAGATAGACAGAAACACAGAGTCACAGTGACAGAAAGGTGCTTTTCAAGCAGAAATTTTTCCTTCTTTTGCATACACAAGCAGTCTAAGCTTCAAGCCAAAATGGAAATAAGGACACAAAATTGATTTAACTACATCAATCACTAGCACACTAAGAGTTGAGTTACTTTTGTTGTCTTTCAAAGTTGATCCTGTATAATGAATAGATCCGTTGTTCCATTGACAAAAATACAAGGTCAAATTGCAACTGCAGAGAAAATAAGAAGAATATACAGCATTATGCGAACAGTCTCAGCTCCCACTTCAACCAAAAAATAGCTTTAAACATCCTCTAAACTAAAAAACCATTCGCTTGCTTTTAAGTTACCTCAGCCACTCAGCTCATAAAGCCTTGTCACAGTCAATCAGAGTCAGGACTCAGGAGGAACACAAAACCAATTCGATCAAGTAACGAGTGAAGTTATGCTTAGAGCGTGCAGTGCAACAGTTAAACCTCACTGGAAACATAATGCATCTATCGATGAAACGATGAAGTGAATTTACCTGCTACACCCGCGATAGATAGAAAGGTCATCGAAAGCGCTCAAAGCAACACCACCAGTGACTGTAAATAAGACCAAAGACACTGCCTTACGACCAAACGAGCCCAATGTCCCGTCTTTCGCGGCTTTCTCCGAGCTGTTACAAAAACATACCTTCAAGTTCAGCCCAGGATCATTCACATATATACAACAGAGACCATGATGATGAGTATCCAAATTCGATCTGTATCCCAAACAAACTCAACTCAAGTAAATCTAAAAGGGGCATGGATATGTCTTTCTTCGACTAGAGAACTATGTCGGTGTTGAAATCGCGAGATGAAATTTTCGATTCGCAGAAACAAAACGAGGGATTCGAAATTGCAAGATCGTAGATCACAGGTGCAATGAGTATGAGTACCTTGAGGAGGAAGATGCTTTGAAGAAAGAAGAGAGCCGCCTCGCTAACATTGTTGTTCAGGTGATTTTGGCCGGAGAGGCTTCGGTGGAGGAAAGAATGTAAGATCTGTAGGGTTCTATGGGTTTTGGATTTTAAATTACTCTTTCTTTTCTGAAATAAAATAAAGATTAAATTGGTAAGAAAACAATAATAAAATAAACAAAACTTCAAATATATTAAAATAATTTAATTAAAAGAGAAGACATAAACTTAATTTTAATTTAATTTAATATAATTAATCTATCCTATTAAAAGAGAAAACATAAATTTTTTCATGTGTGATTTTTCAAAGTGAACATATTTTAGAAATTTTATTA
>OVAN01002569.1:0-32817 GCA_900406275.1 Anastatica hierochuntica
TACATATCTAGTTACAAAACAGTCGTAAATTTGCGACTATTTTGTCACTCTTTCTACAACTGCGTAATATGGTCTGAAAATAGTTGCACTTTTGCATCTATTTGTTGTTTACTCGTTAAATAATCGCTAATTTGCGACGTTTTTTAGACTCTTTGTTATGGTCGTAATTTAACGACTATTTTACCTCAACGCATTTTTCCATCGTTAAAGTGTCGTTATGTTGACGTAAAACGGTCACTATATTTGCGACTACTTATACGGTCGCAATAAACAGTCGTAAAAAGACAGTTTTCTTGTAGTGTATTTAGATCTTGATAAGTATGAGAAAGAACAAGAAAGTAGTAAAGAAGTTTAAATGTGTATTCTTGCAACATATGAGAGGCTATTAATACAAAAGGGGTAAAGAAGAGTTGCCCTAAAATAAATTTTTTCCGACTATGCATTGCACTATCGTTCTTTTGCATGTGCCTATCGACCATCTGGTTGATAGTGGCATGCACTTGGAAGCCAACTTTTCGGTGCGTGTGGCTATCGATCCCGTGCATGCCATTATCGATGCGCATGGTCGATAGCCACATGCATTTGCAGTTTAAGGCTTCTTCTTTGGTCTTTTGTTAGCTCCATTGTCTCCATCCTTTCCAAATGCATTCAACGCTTCATTCCCATGATTTCTTAGCTCCATAACAACCTTGAATCCATTTCTTGAGTCTCCATTAAGCCACTCCAAAAGTAGAACCTACAAATGCAAAAAATGTATGCATATGCAACTAACTCTAAAACTAGTCTCTAGACTCGAACTATATGGATTCTAAGGCTAAAATGCAATATATACAATCTAAAAGTGGATGAAATTAAACTAAAATCGGCCTAAATATGCTTGAAATTATGTACTCATCAATGTTCTTGAGAACTTCAATTTAGCTTTATTGGCAAAACAACTTTAGCAGCTTATAAATGTACCATATCCCCTTTTTGTGAGGGTTTTGAAAGGTAGGTATCATCGTAAGACGAATCCCTTAGATCCGGTCAAGTGTTACTCCCCATCGTATGGTTGGTAGAATATTATCTCAGCGAGACCTCTGGTTATCAAAAGGCTTATTAAAAGGGTGGTTCAGGGCATTCCATTTCTGTTTAGGAGGACCCTTAGATACCAACCAATATCCCGAGGCCGACATCATGTCTAGGAAAACATTGTCCAAATATCACGTCTATCAATTGATCGATTCGTTGAGTCACTCATGGAATCTCCCATTGCTTAGGAAAATATTGATCCAACAGATGTTGAAATTATTATCAGCATACTGGTGAGCAAGACTTTCCGAGCAGATGTATTGGGTTGGCATTTTACTAATTCAGGGAAATATACGATATAGTCTGGTTATTGAGTGAGGCGAGGGGCTCCAACATATTTTGCGGGCAATAAGATGTATGGACCAATGGTTACACCACTTTTTGATCACTTGTGGAGTTTGAAGGGGCCCCCAATTTTTTGTTGTAAATTTTAACGGGTAATATTTTGATAAACGGGAATTTAAGAAAGCGTGGTATAAATTGTGATTTGCTGTGTACGTGGTGTGGAGCGGATGTTGAAACAGTGAATTATGTTTTCTTTGAATGCCCCCAACAACTCAATTTTAGGCTTTCTCAAAGGTACCTTCGGCTCCGAAGATTTTTCCAACAATTTATACAAACCTGGCTTATCTTTTTTGGAGGGTCCCATTAAAAGGCCAAACACTTAGTTATCTATGGATCCTTTGGTATATCTAGAAAGCCAGGAATGATAAGGTTTTTCATAATGAAGATCTAGATGCACAACATATATTGGCTATAGCAGAGAAGGAGGGAGCGCTTTGGGAAGCGTCACACGAGGAAGAGGAGATAACACAACAAGACAGAGATGGTGCTCCCTTTATCATCTGCGAAGCTTAACATTTTTCCTGAATAAAGGTGTCATGTGGACGGGTTCTGGAAGGAGAGTGATGCTTTCTCTGGAATGGGTTGGCACTGCCCCCAGTTTGGGACTACCGAAGCAATGATGGGTGCACAAAATGTCTGCCATAATCTCTCGCCACTACATGCTGAAGTGGAGGCGTTGATCTGGGCAGTCCAAGGCATGATATATTACCAACAGATGGCGGTGGCTTTTGTAACTGATAGTACCGAGCTAGTGAAGATGGTGACGTCGCCCCAGGAGTGAAATGCTCTTCGCATGTATTTTGAGGACATAGAGAAGAGTAAAGGGAGTTTTCTTTCTTTTTCCCTTTCGTTCCTTACGCGTAGTTTTAACACAATAGCGGATCGGTTAGCACGTGGTGCTCGCTAACTTCCGTCTGCTATGTGTTATGTAAGCTTTGTGTTTTCGTTTGGATCACTGAACCATTTTAATTTTAAGCTGTCGACACAAAAAAATCACTTTTTAATATGTGTAGGAAAACTAACCCTAAAACAATAAATTTTAATAAAATTTTTTATAATGAGAAAATTCCTTAAATACACCAGCTTAATTCATATTACCATTTTACTACGCTAACTTTTCACGTATCCATAATAATACGCCAACTGGTTACCATTTCGAGATATTAGTTTGATTTAAGATCATTAAATGAATTAGTATCATGGAAATGAACTAATTGACTTATTGTCTGGTCTTTGAATGGTGTTTTATTGTCTAATTCTTGTGTCTTGATTTACATTTAGACTTCTGAATCATATGCCTAATCCATTATCCGCATGCTTTAGTATTTGAATCCCTTTCTTCTCTCATTTCGTTTTATTTGGATCTTGTTCTTGTTTGTTCTGTTTGATTTCATTTGAGTTACTTGAATACTAAACAAGTAATCTTCGTTTGCCTTAGCTTAAATAAAAAGGTTTTACAAATTGAATGAGTAGATAGTTGCTGTTTGTGAATTCGATATCCTAAGTGCTACAACAACTTGTCATAATCTTTTGGATAAGTGGTTGAAGTTTTAACAGTAAACATGAACTGTATCAAGAGGTTTCTGAAAAAAAGATATATGTTAAGCGAGCTGATTGTAGAGGAAGAAATGAAGATCGAGAGGAGAAGAAGATGATATAGAGAGGACAAGTAGATTTGGGAAATTCTAATAAAGTTTTTCAATAGCATAAAACTCTAAGTCATATTAAATACATTGTAGCTTAGACCAAAATGACATTGTTTAATACATAATAGAACTCTGAATCTTATTTACTTTTAAGAGCCTCAGTTTCGGTTAGAGGCTTTGCTTTTTTTCTCTTCTTCGAGCCTTAGCCACCATCTCGGTGGTGCTTGTTGGTGTATTTCTACATTCATCTTTGAGAAGCTTCCAACTTTAACTCCTTTAAAACAGCATCATGATCTTGTATCATCTCTTTTACAGGTTCATTTGCTGTTGGGACATCCCCATATCGCAAAAGTCTTGGATGATATATTCCATCATTCCATAATTCCATATACAACCTTGAAAGAAGTGGACTTAAGAGAAGAGTGGCAAGATGAGTTATACCAATATTCTTATCAATGTAACAATTGAACCCAAGTCCTCAGTTTATTCCCTGCAAAATATCTCATATATGCTTCAAGACTTTGATTCACTACCTCGGTATGTCCGTCCGTTTGAGGATGGTATGAAGCGCTCTTGTAAAGTTTAGTGTAGCCTTTGAACAATGCATTCCGTAATTTACTTATAAAAACAATATGTCTGTCAAAACCATCATCTCCGGAAACCCATGGAGCTTAAATATTTCTTTGGTCAACTCCTCAACCACTTTACTCGCTAAAAAAGATTCTTGAGAGGAATAAGATGAGCATACTTGCTAAGGCGATCTACCACCACGAAAATACCATCAAAGGCTTTTGATATTAGTAATCCTTATACAAAATCAAGGCTAATATATGTCCAAATACGGGTAAGGATAGACAATGGTGATAGTAAAAAAGCAGGTAATCATGTTGAGTATTTATTTTGCTGGAAAATGTGACACTTGGTTATAATTTACCACGTCATTCCTCATGCCTTTCCAGTAGAATTTCAGGCTATCCTCTTAAAAGTTTTTAAGACTCTCTTATGACCTGCAATGGCGCTATCATGAAACTTTAAGTAGATTTGGAATGATGGCAAAAATCATTTGGTACGACCAGACGATTGTCTTTAAATGGCAGCTCATTGGCATGTTTAAAACCTTGATATTTATCCTCTCCCTCTTTTAATGTTAAGATTACTTCATGTAAATTTGTATCAACTTCAAGTTGAATTGCCAACTCCTCCTGATAAATAGAAATAGGAATTGTCAGTCTCAGTTTCATAAGTTGTTTCACTGGTGGTTGTCTCGATAAAGCGTCTGCCACTCTGTTTTTGGTTCCTGGTTTATACTTGATGCTATAATTCAGTTCCACCACCTTTGAAGCCCATTTTTGTTGCTCCATTGTCACTGCCTTTTTATCCAGCAAGTATTTAAGGCTTCACTGGTCGGTTCTTATAGTATAGTTATTACTAGTAGGATAATGTCTCCATTTAGTTACAGCAAATACAATAGCTAATAACTCTCTTTCCAGAACTTAGTTCACCTTCCCCTTTTTTAGAAATCCCTAGCTAATGTAAGTTATTGGTCTGTTTTCCTGGGATAAGGTTTGAAGTTGGGGAGAACTATCACTGGTAATTGTGTCATAGTTTCCTTGAGAACTCTAAATTCTTCAACAACTTTTTGCCTCCATTGGAACCCGTTCTCCTTCAGCATTTCTGTCAACGGCCTAGTGTTTTTCCCATAATCCTAGACAAATCGCCGGTAATACCTTGTAAGCCCAATAAATCCCCTAAACTTAGTAACATTCTTATATTCTGGCTAGGATTTCATGGTTTTAATATTTTTGGGATCTGCCGATACTCCTTCTCCGTAGATCAAGTGTCCTAAATAAGCTACTTCTCTTTGACCAAACGAGCATTTTTTAATTAACATAAAATCTATGCTCATGTAACACCCTCACAACCTGCTCCAAGTGTTGTAGATGAGTCTCCTTACGAGATTATCATCGAAAAAGAGAATACAAATTTCCTCAAAAAGGGTTTGAAGATCCCATTCATAACAAATTGGAATGTGGCAGGGGTGTTAGTCAGTCCAAATTGAATTACTAAGAACTCGTAGTGGCCCTCGTGAGTCTTGAATGCTATTTTCTCCATATCACTAGGCTTGACCCTAATTTGATGATACCTCTACTTCAATCCTAGATTAGAAAAATGCAACAGCCCCTTGCAGTTCATCTACCAGCTCTTCAATCATTGGTATTGGATATCTGTCAGCAAAGGTCTCCCTATTTAGAGCTCGATAATCCACGCAGAATCTCTAATCTTTGTCTTTCTTCTTTACTAGAATAATTGGGCTTGAATATGGACTAATGACTGGTGCAATGATCGTTGCCTCTAACATATCTCTCAGTATTTTCCCATTCTCATTCTTCTGCAAATGAGAGCACCTATAAGGCTTGATATCAATGGGTCCAACTTCAACATAAAGGTTAGTCGTATGTTCTCGGCTTCTTCTCGGTGGTAATCCCTTTGACATCTGAAATATACCCACATATATGTCTAATAGCCTTTTCATTTCACTAGTAGTAGTTCCATTATCCTTGGCACTATGGCCTTCAAACAGCTTAGACAACTCTAGTAGACAGACTATCTCTCCCCCCTCGCATGTTTTCATCATCGAAATTATATATTTATGAGCTCTCATCAGATTTGGTCACCCACCAAAGTTACCTATTGTGTATTAACCTAGAAACTCAAAGTGTTGAATCTCCAATTTACTCTTATGTCACCCAATGTCTCCAGCCACGAACAACCCAACACTACATTTGTAGTTCCTAATTCAAAAAACATAAATTCTTCTACTATTCCTACCCCTTAGATGGTTACAATTATGGTAGTTCCTAATTCAAACAACATAAAATCTTCTACTATTTCCACCCTTTGGATGGTTAGAATTATGTCTGCATATTTTCCCCTTCCTATAACTATCTGACCATCTCCCACAACCACTCTAAATTTCCGATATTTGTAAGTGGTAAGTAGATTTTTGCAGGTACCCTTGGTGAGATGAAGTCGCTGGTAGCTCTTGAGTCAATTAGAACAACGACCTCTCTATCTCTGATCTTGCCTCTTATTTTCATTGAATTTTCAAATGTTAAGCCTACCATAGACTAAAGAGATCATTTGACTAGTTGTTGCACTTCTTCATTTTGGTTCATTCCCTTAACTCATTGTTTCTCTCTTTAGAATCATTCAAGAAATCCTCCTCTTCCACTTCCACGTAGAGATGTCAATGTGGATCGTAGCCCGCGGGTTAGGTCCAAGCAGGACCGTTACAGGATGGGTTTTGACACATTAAAAAATTTCCATAAAAACGCGGGTCACACGGACCAGACCCGTATGGTCCACGGGTTTTGCGGGTTAGACTTTGGGTCACCGCGGGTCACCGCAACTTGTCCGCGGGTTTAGTGTACTAGTGCTCTTGTAAATTTTTAGTTCTATTAAGTACGTTTTAAACTTTAGATATCTTTTTTTTTTATTTTAACAGTATTATCTTTGGCACTTTGATACGTAAAATATGTTTTTCGAACGAAATTTGGAAATGAAAGTTTCAAATTTAAACTTAGCTTTGGTTTTAACAGAAATTAAATATATCGCAGTCTTTGAAAAAATCCATTTCGAAGTAAGATAATATTTTCAATTAATCTGCCCAATAAAAATCATGATGGTTCATGAAATGACATCTTGTTTCACACACACACACACACGAATATCAACCTAAAACGATTCGAAAAACCCGAACCCGAACCGATTTATAAAACTGTTGGTATCTCGGGTCCGCGTATCAGATAGCCGAACTGAACCTGAGTGAGTCCCGCAAAATCCAAAAAAGTCGAACCCAAACTCAAAACCCGAAATATAAAACCAGAAAAACAGAGTTCGAATCCGAAATAATATAAGGTATACTCGGAGCTAAATCCCAACATATGTTTTTGAAAAACAAAGACTCGTGTAAACTTGTGAATGAAATGAGCCATTTTATATTCATAGCACGCACGCACGCACGCACGCACGCACGCACGCACGCACATATATTTATTTATTTACGCCAATAATAGTTATAGTATCGAATAGATTAGTATGATAACTACTTTTAACTTGTAAATTTGTAAATTCATCTTAATGGGTTGATCAAGTGGTTAAAAAAATGTGATCATATTAATGACGATTGGGTGTTAGCGGAGAAAAACCATGTTGATTTCTCGTCAACTATTACCCATTTATCATTTATGTTTTGATATATCTCAAAAACAAAAGCATAAACCGCGGGTCGGCCTGCAAAACCGCTAAATTAAGCGGGACGGACTTGGACATATAAGCAATTAACCGCAACTCGCGGCGGGCCGGCCCGTACGACCCGCCAAAAAATCAAACCCGCAATGGATGAATTAGTTGAACGCGAGATGGCTCGTCTGACATCTCTTCTTCCAAGCACTTGAAGCGTTAAGTTTTTCATTGATGTCCTGTAAAATATCTCTCTCAACAATACCTACAAGCATTAAAGCTTGATTTTGGATTTTCTGAATTCATCCCCATACTTATGTTGTCACGACCAGCTTCGAATGATTTCCTTGTTGGAACTAAATCGCTTCTCTTCTGAAAAGTTTGAGATTGAATTATGTTGGAGTTAATCAACACTAGAAATTAATTAGTTCTCTAAAAAGGCAAGGGAATGTAATTTCCCTTTTCAAACTCGTGTTCTTCAATAAGCCATGCAGTGTCCACAATCTCATCTATTCCAAGTGGTCGGTACCTCACAACTTGCTCCCCTAAGCTCTTCTTCATCCCATGGAGAACATCTCTTCCATCACATCATTAGGTACGTGTGGTATCTCAGCATATCTTAAGTTGTTCCTCCTCTTGTAGGTTTGAAAAGCGTTTCTTAATCTTGTCTTTGAAATCTATCCAGTCACACAGATCATCGTTATCTTGTGCGGGCTAAGTAATCGTGCATCTCGTCATACACGCTAAAGCTGTCTCGAGATTGTCCTCTTTTGGTGTTTAATTAACTGGAAAAAAATTTCCACTGTAAATTCCCAGTCATCTGGATTCTCGCCATCATAAGTTGGCAACTCCATCTTATGACCTGCTGAATTGAGTTTTGTGTTGTAGAATCAACCTTCTGCGCATGGTGAACGACCAATAGCGGAGTTTCAAGTGTCTGAAAAGGTATTGCAATTTTGGGAAACGGTAGTATCCCTTCATGACTCTTCTCCGGTGCACCTAGAGTGGGATATGGGTTTCAAGTGACCGGAATAGCAGCAGCAACAAAAGTAATCTCTTGGTTACGGTTACGAATCTATATATTCTGGTTAATCTTGAGGATCAAATTTTTAATGGCATGCATATCTTCGCTCATCTCGAAAATCTTCTCTTTAGTAGCCATCGACGACCTTTTCAAATCCATCGTGATCTTATCGAGCTTCTCGAAGTGGTCTCCATCACTACTATCGATTTTTCCTGAGAAACTAGAGACGCTGTCACATTTGGTTTAAAAGTTATTCTTGCTTTGACTCGACCTTGATAATTGAGTTGAATGTAAAAGAATGAATGAAGAAAAAATGAAGATCCGGAGAAGAAGAAGACGATATAGAGAGGAGAAGTAGACTTGGGAAAGTTGTAATAATGTTTTTACATAGTATAAAACCCTAAGTTATGAGTGTATTAAATATACAGTAGCTTAGACGAAAACGACAAAATTTAATAATAATAGAACTCAGAATCTTATTTAGTTTTAAGAGTCTTAGAGCAGATTCAACGAAGTCTCTTAAGTGTTTTTTTAAATAAAATATTCGAATGGGTCCCACCAATTTTCTAACATCCGTCTCTTGCATATCCTAAATAAGAGACGGTTTCTTGAACCAATCGCGGGCCCCACCGATATGTGGCGGCCCGCGATTGGTTCCTTTTTAATTTTATTTTACTTTTTTATTTTTTTAAGAAAATAATTAAAATAATAATAAAAAATTTTTAAGCTACCCAAATATGAGTTATAGGGTTGAACATGCTTTTAGAGCAAGAACAACCCTAATACCCTAAATGGGTATCTTAACAATTTTTTAATAATAAAAGTGGGCTAAAAGACTTAGTTAAGAGACCATGCAATTTTTGACCTCCATTGCTAGTTTCTTAATTAGGGTTCTTAGAAATAAAAAATTAATATACATTTAATTTTTAAACGGATCCGAAACGTATCTCAAATCCGAGATATTTTCGGTTACCCGTTCGATTTCGGTTTGGTTCTTTCGGTTTTGGATATTTACGGATATTTTTGAGTATTTTCGAGTATTTTTGGGGTATTTTTGGGTATATTTTCGGGTATCTTGGGTTCGGATCGGGATATTTTAAACGGATTTGAAATGGATCCGAAACTCGAAAATATCGTAAACGGATCCATAACGGATTCAAAAACCAAAAAATAAATTAAAACGGAACCGAAACCGATCCAAAAATAAAATTTTGGGTATATTTCCGGGTATCTTGTGTTCAGAACGAGATATTTTAAACGGATCTGAAACGGATCTGAAACCCGAAAAAATCGTAAATGGATCTGTAACGAATCCAAAAGTCGAAAAACAGAAAAAAAAAGCGGATCTGAAATGGAACCGTAACTCATCTGAAAATGAAATTGTTCTGATCTAAAAAAAACAACAACACGCCTCCTTAAGAGACGTTCCACCAAACCAATGAATGTGTGCCACGTACCCTTAACATATCGTATCTTCGGGCTCCTAATTAAGATACGTGCCTTCCACTTTTTTTCTTTTTTCCATTTCTTTTTATTGTTTTCAATGCTACATACAGGGTTAAGATATTGCGTTGAATGTCCTCTTAGTTCAATTAGAGGCTTTGCCACATTTCTTCTTCTTTGATCCTTAGCAACTTTTCTTCTTCTCCCACTTCCTTGCAACTCTGCTTCCTCTTTTGTTTCTTCTTACAATACACCAAGGGAAAGACTAACTTATCAATATATTGATTCGTCGTTGTCTTATTCGAACCATATGTGTATTATTGAAGCCCCAACAAGCAAATGTTGTCTCATGTCACTTTACAAGATATTTCGTTGGTTGTTGCAATCAAGCTACTTGATCGAAATGTTTCTCATGTACATTATTAAAATCATTGAGTGTGATCATTTTGGTAAAATTACAAGGGTAACAAACCTATCTCTTTTATGAAATATTTTAATATAGGATTCTGAAAGAAATCGTGAGCATCTTGTCAAAAACATAATGCAGAGTATTCTAAGAGACCAAGCTAATACAAATTTCATCCAAGATTCTGTCACAAGGACTAGAGAAGGTGATGATGAAATTTGCAGAAAATTAGACATTTTTGGGGATTACCTTGCTAAGCTCCTTTTCTGGTTATTCTAACTCCTCGTACGCGCGAATAGTTAAAACACAAGTCATGTTTCTGCATAGATTGGGAAGCTTCAAGAGGATAAAAAGGCTTTGTGTTTCTGACTAAATCAAAGAAAACTGTCAAACTTATTGTTGAAAGGACCACTGATGGTACCCTGCCAAAAGTAACCATGGTTGATGATCTTTAAAATCAGAACCAAGAGTTTGTGAAACAAATATAAATTTGTCAAGTTCTGTAGTTATCATCTTATTCTCTACTTGTTTATTTTTGCTTGCAGTTCATAAAAGGACAAGAGATTAGAAAGACGGAAAAATGTGTAGAGCTGATTAGAGCGCCATAAAAGAGGTGAAAAAAGCTTTGACAATCACTGTTCCTATGTATTAAAATGTAAAATACATTGCAGATTTATAAGGATGCTTATAATTTATAAAGTTTTATGAACTATGTTGAATCTATTTTTTAGACTTTTTACTTTGTAAAACTATGTAAAGTAAATTCTAACCATCGTGCTATGCGGATGATGTCTTAATTCAGATGCTTGATACGGCTTGGGTCGAGTTTACATTTATAAAACCTAAGCCCACTCACAATCCCGCATGATAACGGGGTCGAGTTGTAGTACTTAAGGTATCTTCCATGGATTTAGAGGCTTATCTAGAAGAACCTAAACATAGGGAATACACTAGATATCCTAGTCTAGGGGTTCGATTTAGATGAGGATTGTCACGGGTCTCCACTAAATCTAGCGATCGACAAAGCCAAACATAATTGAAAAGCATAAATAAAAGCAATAAGTAAAAGCAAGAAAAGAATGAACTTGGATGCAAACAATGAAAAAGATCGGATCTTGAGATAGTAGCAATGGGTTCGGGGTAAATCTAGAGATTTAATGGACTTTGCTAAAACTTTATTAGAGGATTGAAGCTATTCCTATACCAAGGATCCCTCCTTAATCGATCTACACACTCTCATTGCGAAGATCTATTCACCCATACACATTACAAGGCTCAACTCTCGTTTGTTGTCTATCTAAACATGTAAGTGATAGTGTTCCTCAAGCCATTTTAGCCGTCTGTCACTTAGGTAACATCCACTCTCATGGACCCAAGTGAAAAACATAGATCTTGTTCTCTCAAGCATTTCATCGAACACTTTCTAGGAATCAATGGGCAAGCAATGAACTTTGAAGAACTAAACAAGATCTAGTACGAATCTATGCCAAAAATCTAGCTTAATCATCCATTAAAACCCTAAATCTAACCCTAGCCTACTACATCTCAAGATCCTAGAAGGATCTACTCACTAGGAGTCATGGAAAATCCAAAGGCAAAGATTTGGTCTTTGTGCTCTAAAGTGCTTAGAAATAGATCTAAAAGAAAGAGATAAAGAAAAGAGATCCAAATCCACTTAAAGTATAAAAGTAGTTATTACAACAGTTGGATCTCAAGGATATTGAAAGATAAACAAGGATATAGCAAAGATAAACAAAGATATGTTCTTGGTTAACAAAAGAGGGTATTTATACTAAAGAGGGGAAGAGTGGGTGACCTAGAAGAAAAATATCCCGTCAAAGTGCCTTGTTGTCGCCCAAAGGTAGGCTACTCCAGGTCGACAACTTCTCACTTTGGCTAGCAGAGCTGCCAACTTAAGCAGTCAAGGTCGACAGCTGCTCACTTTGGCAGCTTTCGGCTTTTTCTTTCATCATTTGATTGCTTCTTTTGGTTCCATATTCTCCCATAGCTTTTGGATCCTGTTTTCCTTGATTCCTTAGCTCTAAATTCCACCTTCAATCAATCACTAGAGCCTCCGTGAATCAATCCCAAAGTTGTTCCTACAAATGCAAAGAAATGGTATGCAAATGCAATATGATCCTGAGCTAGACTCTAGACTCAAACTCATGGATTTTAAGACTTATGTGCAATATATACAACCTAAATGTGGATGAAACTAAGCCAAAATGCACCAAAATATGCAAGAAAATATGTACACATCAACACCCTCGGACTTTCCATTTGCTTGTCCTCAAGCAAACAACAAAGACCAAACCCGGAAATGAGGTTTGCAAGTGGGAACTCAAAACCAAGATAAGAGAGTAATGCATTATGCCTAATGTCCTCAAAACAAGTAAAATGGTACAAAGATCATCTAACAGCCTATGTACTTCTCCATGATCATCACAAAACCAACTCTTAGAATCTAAGCTAAGCATCTATAAACTATCCCATCGCCAATTCCTTTTTACATTCAATTAAGCTTAGGCGTAAGTTCTTTACCTATGGGAAATGCATCTCATCCATTCGGTTTGAAGTTCAAAGAAAGGGTTTATGTAAAGAAGTGTAAAAAGAAGAGAGTTCACTCGATTTATAATGGTTTCTCTCAAAAAGTAGTGAATGACAATAGGCAAAAGCAAGGTGGTAGCCGAACAATTCACGCATACAAATCATTTACTTCCTCTAATTGTTTCCTTACTTGATATATTCCCATCCTAGTACTAGAAACCATAAAGTTTTATTTCCTGAACACACTCATTCTTTTTTTTTTGTAGACAGCTAGAAATTCTTACACTTTTAAGTTTCTTAGCTACTAATCTTCTTTTGATTTTAAGAGTAACTATCTAATCACTTGGATTCTTTCTTTCTTTTTTTCTTTTCAAGGGTGGACTCTCTAAGTTTTTTAGTTTATAAGGTTAACTTATACTTAATACTAATCTCTAGTACCTTTTTCTTTCACTTCTCTTTTCTATCTTTTTCGATTTCCTTCTTTCTTTTTATTTTTCTTATTCAAACAACCTAGGATCATATACGCATTAAGGAACATCCACTTGACTTTATACACACTTACCATTCCCAAGAATTCTACAAGCCCAAAAACACAAAGATTTTTCCTTCCTAAGACTCTAGTTAACGTTAAAGTGAGACTAACTCTAAGGAAATATCCTTTTTGTCGTTCAAATTCAATTCACTCGAGATTTTGCCCGTGTGTGCACTTTTCAAAAGAGGCCTCTCATATCAAAATATTAGGGGGTTTTCAAGGAAAGGTTTAAGGGTTTTCAAGGGTTGGTCGCTACTCTAAAGATGAGAGTAGTCACTTGAGCTAAAAAAGGGTGGTAAAAAATGTTAAAACATAGCTCAAATATTATTGTTTTCCCATGGTCAAGGATAGCAAAACCCATAAGCAAGATTTTAACATTCATTAAACGTCAGTTTAGATAGGAATCAACTCAAAAGATAACTTACTTCCACATTCGCAAAGACCTTTAAGCGGTTAATTCCAATCATGAGTTTTCCTAAGACAAAAAGTGGTCTATGCAACATTTTACTTCTAGTGAGGACATTGATTATTAAGCAAAACTCAACTATCTATGAGTTTATTCTATCATTGTTCCCTATGCAAAATGCAATCCTATATGCTCTTAACAAACCAAGTATTTACAAATGGATGCAATCTATATGAAAAGCTTTGAAAACAAAATGAAAATCTTTTTGGGTTTTTGTCGAAATTTTTCAAATTTTTTAGTTTTTTTCACAAATCATAAGTATATACAATGCATGACTCAATATGTGAAGAGAAAAGAAGACATCAAAGCTCAAAACGACATTAGTACTAAGCCCCTTCCTAGACTTAAAATTCACGATCTCGGTGAATTCTAAACTGTGAGAGTGACTTTTAAAAACACACACTAAAATAAAAATATGCAACGGTATTTACAAAGGAATATAGGCGTACCTTGTGACAACTGATATGTATGAGTGTCGAGTGGAATCATTGGACGGCTCTTGATATGAGGTCATTGATGGTATCATTCTTTGCTCTGTCCATGTTGGCTAAGATAGTATCATAACTTGTTGTGGTGGCGCTATTCGTTTGAATCCTACACTCTAAAATATAGCAAAGTGAGTTTCAATAATTAAAGACCATAATGAGAAAGCAAAAGGGTTTAGCTTTGAATTGGAATTATCAATTAAGCACAAACATTTCCATGATCAATTCTTAGCAACTACCCCAAGCTAATTCATTGACCCAAATTCATCATACTTAGTTAGAACCAAAATGTCATCATATTATGTAATGAAATTTTCGGCCATTTAGGTTAAAATATGCACTTGACTTTGCACTTCTCAAACTAATGCCTTTTGCTCAAATGCTTTCTAGACTACCAAGTTCAAAATCTAAATGATACCTTTTAAAGAGCAAATCTAAATTTAGACATGTTGTGCACTTAATATAGTCTGCTCAAATTCATAACTCATGGATTAAGCTCAGAGTAATAAATACAAACATGTTCAACGAACCAAGCATTCAAGCAATCACCTCAAGTTCAGCTATGAAAGAACCAAAAATCAACTTTCTATTTATGGGAACATAGAAATCGACATTTTTAGGTGTCTTAAACACCCCAATAATTTTCCCAAATCAAGAAAGTGATGTAAGGTTCTAACCATATCTAACACCCATAACCATTATGGACCAACATGCTCAAGTTTCCCCAAAAATGAAAATTCAAGCACTATTCACTTCAAGAACACAACTATAGGTTCATGCATTTCTAAGTGTTTCTAAGCAAATGTAGCTCATGAAACCTTCATAACCAAACTTTCCCTAGTCTAGAGTCCCATTAAACATCTTTATCTCCTTATTCACTCAAAAATCAAAAATTTTAAAGAGAATAAAGGAGGTTTTATAGATGTTCTTACCTTGTTCTTGATGTTTTCAAGAGAATGGGATGTAAGGAGAACCGTGAATGAACTTAGAAAAATCAAAACCAAAGTTTTTCAACACCAATCTCTCTTGAAAATACAAAGTTTCTTCCTTGATTTCTTGGTTTGAAAAATGGCGACAATAATAGGAAGAAGAGAGAGAAACGTGTTTTGTTAAAGTTGTGGATGAGAGGAAATAATACAAAATATATTTAAAAGGTGGTCCCCAAGTTTTCAAAAATTCAAGTTTCAAGAGGAAATTTGCAAAATAGTCCAAAATTGAATTTTCTTTTAAATTGTTGGGAAAACTTATCTCTTGAACTTGCAAAATCTTGTACCAAAGGTTTTTAAATGGATCAAAAGGAGTTAATTTTCTTAAATCAAACTTTTGCAAAATCACTCTTGAAATTCTTTTAAAGTGGTGAAACACAAACTTATTGCTTGAATTCAAGAGAGCTTACCTTAGCCAAAGGAATGTTCTTAAGTACTAAGTCATGGTGACTTGCTGGAAATGTCCATTCATACTCCATTTTGGCTTTGATTCTTGCTTCGATTGGTTCTCCTTTGACACCTAAGTTTAAGCAAAAAGATGTCTTTGGAACAAGGTTATACCAAGACATATCATCATTATTGAATTGAAAAGCTCGAAAATTAAAGACTTAAAACAAAATATTTACAATTGATATGCATGAGATTGCCTCTCAAGTGCGCTTGTTTAAGGTCTTTACCTTGACCATTCTTCTTTCCTTTTCGTTGGTGAGATTAAAGACCACTTCTTCTTGGTTAGGTCCTCTTGGTGACTGTTAGGCCTGGATTTCGATCCAGCAGAAAGGGCCCATTAACGATAAATGAAGTCCATTTGTGCGGCCCATTAACCATCTTAATAATAGAAAGGCGGAGACTAGGAGACTAGGTCTTGGAAAGGGGAAGATTGGTTCCGAGCAAGAGGAGGAGAGAATCAAGGAAGAGGTTGAGATAGAGAAGAGATCAGAGGTGTCTACTTAAGGGGAAAGGAGGGTAAAGCTAATGCACCTCCTTTTTGAGCCTTCGCTCGAGAGAAAGAACACAAAAACATATACAAATTCTTGTTCATATCTTTGTAACCTATTTTAACTTTCCAACTCAATTCGAAATCAATTGTAAAATGTTCAGACATCAATATGAATATTATTGAATCGATCATCTAAAGCTCAAAACAAGATTCTTCCCACGATTCTCTTCTTCATCTTTACAACAAAATTCTAAGTGTTGGATTTGACATCCACATTTTGGCGCCGTTTGTGGGGAAGAATCAACTGAAACCCTCACTCCGCTAGCTAAGAGATGAATCCAATCAACCGAGACTTGAATCAGCCTGAATTCTCGTCACTAACACCGAGTCCTAACTCACCGAGTCACGGAGTTTCTGGTCTTTCAGAGCCTCATCGATCTGATCTCCATAGTGAGCTTCAGCCTTTGGCAGAGAATCAACATGATCCTGTCAATAAAAGAACAACCTCCCAAAGGCTCTCTAGTGATTCTAATATGACGCCCCTAACCCTCAGAGAACCCAAATAGCAGATCCTTGTTGAATCTCAACCTTCGGCACCAGCCATGAGTCAGGTGTCAGGTCAGCTATCTGAGATTCGACAAATGATGCTACAGCTGGTCAACCGAACCCAAGAGAATGAACGTTTGGTTCACCAGTTGGTGTCTCGACAACAACAAATCAAGTAGGAGACGAGGTCCCTAGCCCAATCGTCTTAACCCCCCGTTGCGTCGAGGCTCCAGAGTAACTTTCCGAGACCTTGTGACAGATCCTTCTTTTCCTCGAGGTCGTCTGGAATTCTCCCCTGACAACGCGATACTTGAGGGACAGGGACCTTCTTTCCAGAATCCTGCTACCAGAACTATTCCTGTAACCAATCCGCCAGTTAACGTTGCAATGGGGAACAACATCGCTAGCACAAGCTCGAGACATGCCCATGCCCCTCAACGAGCACCTGAGCAAAGTCGCCATCTGCCTCTACCACCGCTAATACTTAGGTCCGGAGAAAACATTTCAATCCCATCTGGGGGATGAACCTCAACCTCTATCCACCAGAGTCAAGACTACTCCTTTGACTTAGAGGCTCAGGGACAGCTGGAAACCGTCACCGTGCCTACCCAAGTCTCCCAGCTGGTCACACTCAGCAAGGTAGCACAGGAGCCCGAGAAAGACTTAGCTCCCCAGCCACTTGGGGTTGTGATCAAGAGTGGGTCCCGTAAGAACCACCCAGCCAGGTACCTATCGATGATTCGATCACCCTCCGACTAGATGGACCTGACGCTATACGGAGGTACATGGAAAGAACCCATGTGTCTCTTCAAAAGCCGAATGCTCAGGTCCATAAGGCCATGAGCTCAGCCCCCGAAATTGAGAGCATAATCGAGGAAACCCGAGGAACCCCGTTCACCAATAAAATCACAAACTTTTATATCAGAGATACAAGAAAAATTTGAATTGAATACAATGGAATCTTGAACCTTAAAGCTCACCTAAGAGCCTTTAGATTAGTTATCGCTAAACCTCACTTTACTCGTGAAGAGTGCGAAGCACGCTACTATTGAACCTTCGCCGAAAATTTGGCAGGGACAACCCTCGAATGGTTCTTAGGTTTGTAGCTAAACTCGATAGACAACTTTGATCAGCTAACCAATGCTTTCATAAAGCAATACTCAACCCGTTCAAGAAAATAAGCTTCTGAAGCAGATCTCTGGAAAATCAAGCAGGGAGTAGGAGATACACTCCTGATTTGCATAGATAAATTCAGAGCGATCAAAACCAAACTCTCGAACCTTAACGACCAGGTCGCCATCGAGGCTCTCTGAAGAGGTCTCTAGTATCGGTCGGAATTCTAGTGGGAGATAACATTTAATCCCCCTCCAACAATCGATGACGCTCTACATAGAGCATCCTGATTTATCACCCTTGAAGAGGAAACTGCACCAATAAATAAAATCCATAAGAAGCCTCAGAACCCTTAGAGAGCTGATTCCTAAGAAGCTAGGGGCTCCGCTAAAGGAGGCAACCCCCGAAACAATCAAACCCTGGGGGATCACTCATATGCAATAGAGGAAACGCCGCAAGACAGACTTGTGGTGACGACAAGCAAGGCCCCATGGACCAAAGCTTACGATGAGAACAAATTATGTTCTTATCATGAAAGAAAGGGTCACTCTACTTAAGAGTGATGGGATCTCCACCGTTAGCTAGCTGCAAAGTTTGCCGTTGGAGAGATAAAAGACATAAATCTCAAGAAACCGACACCTTTTTAGAAAAGAACCCCCAAAGAGACCTCGCCAAAGCGGGGAATGTCACCTAAAAATGAAATCGATTTGCCACCTCCGGCCCCCAAAAGAAGGGTCGAGGTGATCCTTGGGAAGTTTCACCCTGAAAAGAGTCTGAATCAGAGCTCCGATACCTCTACCTAAAGGAACGGTAGTTGTCTTATACGATAAGGCATCGAGTCCACAACCCTGTAGCACAAGGGTCGATTACATCCTCGGAGGATTCAACATATGTCGAGATTTCGTGAAGTCAATTAAAGGTCACCTTCAGAAGGCTGAGTCAAATAACCAAGCAAAGCCTCCTATCTGAGACCTCAGATCTTGACACAACTCACGACGACACTCTAGTCATCACTCTCAATGTCACAGGGTATGAGGTACCGAAACTTATGATTGACACCGGAAGCTCCGTGGACCTTATCCTCTACAACACCTTGAAAGGGATGAAGATAGATGACTATGAGATCACAGGGCAGAAGGCCAAACTCGTGGGTTTCTCAGGAGAAACCGCTACCTCTCTGGGAACTATCAAACTCCCAGTTATGGCTGATATTTGTGTATTTTGTATCATTTTAATATTATTTTTGCATGATTTTCAATCTCTTTTAGATCATTTAGAAGCTTTAGTATTAGTTTTAGTCTCATTTAGTTTAGATTGATCATCTTTGAGTCTTAGGCTATATTTGGTGCTTTGCCTTACATTTCTTTAGAAATTTTTGGTACTTTTTAGCTCAATGGATGGATTGAATGATGCAAAAGGCATGGAGCTTAAAGAATCATGAAGAAAATCTTCTTGGATGCAAATGAGTAGATGTTAGATGGAGAACCGACCAAAGTGTCTTAAATATGTGATCATATGGAAGCCTTCCGTTGGTTGGATTGAAGTCAAATTTTGATAGAAGATAGGAAATTGAGTTAGCTTCGTTTTGGCGGGTGTTTTAGCTCATTCCGCTACGATTCAAAATTTATGGGTGAAATACCGAAGACATGTCTGAAACCCGGCGACCTGAGCTGAGAGGTTGTGAACCGCCAGCCAGAAGGCCCTAGAACGCCAGGAATGCTTGCTGAGAAGGCTGGCAGTCTGGAGAAAGGTTGTGGACCGCCAGTCAGAAGGCCTTGGACCCCCAGGAACCTCCAGAAACACAGAATTTGCTTATATATGACCCGGTTTGTCCCGGGTCGACCCGATCTGATTTGTTTAGTATAAATACACTTCTAAGACTTGTAAAAACCTAAGTTTGATATCTTTTAGCTAAGATCAAAGTCATGTGTTGAATCTTTGTAATCCTTTAAGAAAGTTTGGGTTTTTTCAAATCTCTTCTCTTTCTTAATGATGATTATCATCGATTCTATCATTTTTATTGAGTTTCTTAGCCATGTGTGAGTAGTCTCATAGATGTGGATTGTAGGTTAGTAGATTTACGGATGATTTAGTTATGATGAATGATGTTTGATTCTTGATCTTTGTAGATTCACATGTTTAGAGGTTTCTTAATGCTAGATTAGGCTTGGGAAAGTTGAATCTAGATTTTAGGAATTTCACACCCGGAAGGTGTTCGATGAAATTCCCAAGAGAACTTTAAACATGCTTTTCATTCTCAACCTATGGGAATAGTTGATTGGGATGATTTGTTGGCTCATAGGACTTATGCTTAATCATCATTAGTTCCTTAATTATCATCGAGAAATTTGTACGATTAAGTGATTAGTGAATGGATTAGTCTCATGGGAATGAGTTAGTTGACTTTGATTGGTTCTTGCCATTGAATGGTTCTTATTTCATGATTGAGCATCATTGATTAGCACTTGATCTCCTTATTTCAATTATCTAGCCTATGATCCACATCGCTTTATCATCATTTGCAAACTTCATCTTTTGTCTTGTTTCTTTCTTTGTTTAGTTCTTGTTTCTTGAGTTTCCTATTGCTTAAGTAGTTATTAGTTCAACCACAATCCTTTATTTTGGTTTAGCTTAACATATAATCTACAAAGGTTAGTGCGTTAGTGTTTTCTCCTTGGGGATCGATCGCGATGCTATATTACAAGAAACCATCATGCTCTTGCGATTAGTCCCAATTTAATCTCTGTAGAGAGAAAAACCTCTCATCAATGGCCCGCGACATTATGAAAATGATTAAATTCGTTGTAATTGACCGGTTAGCTCCATTTCATGCTATCTTGGGAAGACCTTTAATTCACAAAATGAAAGCAATAACCTCTACTTATCACCAATGCGTGAAATTTCCAACCCCCGATGGGGTAGCTACAATTCAAGGTAGCAAAAGATATCAAGAATTCTATATCTGGGAGGGCTCCAAATTATTAAGGAATCGGTCACATAGCAATTACAGATCCGAGAGCAGCAAGCGATGCAGCAAAACATTTGAGGCCCCCTACGGAACCTCACCGAGCAAATCTGCATCGACGATGCCCACCCCGAAAAATATGTTCGCATTGGGTCGGAGTCACATTCCGAAATCAAGAGTAAGCGTATATGCTTCCTTAAAGATAATGTCAGAACCTTTGCCTGGTCCACTAGCGACATGAAAGGTATCGACCTAAGCGTAATTACACACAAGCATAATGTAGACCCGACATTTAAGCCCATAAAACAGAAATGACGCATGCAGGGCCAGGAGAAGGCTCAAGCCGTCAATGACGATGTCGACTGATTAATAAATGCTGTAGCCATTCGAGAAGTTTAGTATCCTGACTGGTTAGCCAATCCAGTGGTCGTCAAAAAGAAAAACGGGAAATGGAGGACATGCGTTGATTTTACCGATCTAAATAAAGCATGTCCCAAAGATAGCTTCCCAATACCTCATATTGATCGTTTAGTCGAGAAAACCACAAGTTATCAGCTATTGTCCTTCATGGACAAATTCTCAGGGTATAATCAAATAATGATGGATCCCGAGGACCAAGAAAAGATGACCTTTATAACGGTATGCGACACCTACTATTATAAAGTCATGCCTTTCGGTCTGAA
The DNA here is from genome assembly GCA_900406275.1 of Anastatica hierochuntica. NCBI lineage: Eukaryota > Viridiplantae > Streptophyta > Magnoliopsida > Brassicales > Brassicaceae > Anastatica > Anastatica hierochuntica. The sequence goes on from OVAN01002569.1 coordinate 21,441, forward strand.
GAATGTCGGAGCCACCTACCAGAGGCTCGTGAAGAAAATGTTTGCTGGACAGCTCGGAAAAATGATGGAGGTTTACATAGATGACATGTTGGTCAAATCCTCGAATGGAGAAGATCATGTCAATCATCTCAAAGAATGTTTCGATATCCTCAATAAGTACGATATGAAAGTTAACCCCGCTAAGTGTACTTTCGGGGTACCATCAGGAGAATTTCTAGGCTACCTAGTAACCGAACGAGGTTTCGAAGCCAACCCAAAACAAATAGCTACTTTCCTGGAGATGTCGTCACATAGGAAAACCAGGGATATACAAATATTGACTGGACGAATCGCAACCTTAAATCGATTCATATCCCGATCTACTGACAAGTGCCTTCCTTTCTACAAAATTTTGCGAAACAATAAGAAGTTTCTTTGGGACGAGAAATGTGAGGAAGCTTTTAAACAACTTAAATTTTACCTCTCTGAACCTCCAATACTTTCCAAACCAGTAGAAGGAGAACCATTGTACCTATACATCGCTATATCCCCAGCTGCAGTTAGCGGCATGCTAGTACAAGAAGAGCAAAACGGGCAAAGACCTATCTATTTCATGAGAAAAAGCCTAATAGACGCAGAAACCCGGTACCCTGCTATAGAAAAGCTAGCCCTGGCAGCCGTCACAACAGCTAGAAAGCTCCGACCCTACTTTCAATCACACTCGATAGTCGTAATGACTTCCAAACAATTACGCACGATACTACATAGTCCAAGCCAATCCGAGCGTCTCGCTAAATAGGCGATCGAGCTCAGCGAATATGACATAGAATATAAACCTCGAACAGCAACTAACGCTCAGGTCCTTTTCGACTTCGTTATCGAGCTAGCTAATGAACACCTCCACGCAAGTTCGACAACCCCAAAATGGACTCTCCACGTAGATGGAGCATCCTCGAAACAAGGTTTTGGGATCGGCCTAAGGCTGACCTCCTCAGCCGGTGAGATCATCGAGCAATCCTACATATTAGGCTTCAGTGCTTCGAATAATGAAGCCGAATACGAGGCATTAATCATAGGCTTGAAATTGGCATTAGGACTTGGGATCTGAGAGCTCAACGCTTACAGTGACTCCCAACTAGTAGCCAACCAATTTCATGGAGAATACGAAACAAGGGATAAAAGAATGGGGGCATACCTTGAAGTCGTATAAAACCTCGCCAAACAGTTTGACAAGTTCGAGCTAACGAGAATTCCCCATGGAGAAAAATCCTCTGCCGATGCTTTGGCAGCATTAGCTTCCACTTCTGACCCCCTTATCAAACATATCATACTGGTTGAAGGTATAAATAAGCTAAGTATTGATATTGCCACCAAGGTCTCTATCAAAAACAACTTGGACGACCAGAAAGACAACTGTCAAACCCAAGTAGTGGTTGCCACAACTATCCAGGACGAAACTCCCACTCAGGTTCTCACTACCTTTTGGTTTCCAAAAAACGAATACCATAACTTCAAAAAGCATGCCCCACTACCTCAGAATACTAGCGGGGCACGATCCAGACCCCAGATTGGGGCATATGTACAATAGGTACTTCCATGAATGAAAACTCTTCGAAACCTGTTTCTCGATACACCTCCAGAGGCACGATGCAGACTCTGAACCTTGGAACAAGTGCAGAAGGTATCTCTGAGAACATGGATTCCTCAGAACCTGATTCTCTGAATACCTCCGGGGGCACGACCCAGACTCACCATGAGCTAAGTAGCAAAAATGACCCATCAATATCTTTTCATGATAAGATCACTAGACGAGAAGATTGGAGAGTTCCAATTATGCAATACATTCGGGAGAGTATATTCCCCCCCACCCTACAAGTGGGAGGCTCGAAAACTCAAAGCTTTAAGTGCGAGGTATTGCATAATTGACTCTAACCTTTACAAATGAAGCATATCGGGCCCTTACCTAAAATGCGTTCACAGCCTTGATGCCCTTAAACTTATTGTAAAAGTACACGAAGGCTCCTGCGCGAACCATTCTGGCGGTCGAGCTTTGGCCATCCGAGTCAAAAGAAAAGGCTACTTTTGGCCGACCATAATCGCAGACTGCAAGACATACTCCTCCTAATTCGACAAATATCAAAGACAGGCCCCAATAATCCATCAGCAAACTGAGAAACTATCCTCAATACCAGCACCTTATCATTTTATGTGATGGTCCATGGATGTTGTCGGACCACAAATACCTTCGGGGGCAAGGACAGCGGAAGCTATGCTTTCTGCTAGTCCTAACGGATTATTTCACCAAATGGATAGAGGCTGAAGCCCTCCAACAAGTGAAAAAAAGTCGAGGTATAGACTTTTGTATGGCGAGACATCGTATGTCGTCATGGAATCCCTTATGAAATCGTTACCGATAATAGAACAAAATTCATATCCGACGATTTCAGAGCATTCCGGGAAACATGGAACATATGCCTCACTATGTCCACACCTAGATACCCTCAAGGAAATGGTCAAGTGGAGGCTGCCAATAAATCTATTTTAGCTAACCTCAAGAAACGTCTAGGCACCAAAAATAAATCTTGGGCCAAGAAACTTCTGGAGGTTCTCTGGGCATGTCGAACTATCCCACGAAGAGCTACAGAAGAGACCCCTTTCTCTCCAGCCTATGGGATGGAAGTTATCATTCCAGCTGAAGTCTCAGTCGAAAGCCTTCAGCGCAGCTTATGCACCTCAAATCCAGAGGCTAACGACCAATTACTTATAGAAAATCTCGATCTGATCGAGGAGCGATGAGACCAAGCACTGATCTGCATTCAAAATTACCAACAAGAAATTTTTCAACAATACAATTCTAAAGTGAGATAACAAATATTTGCAGTTGGTGACCTTGTACTTCGAAAAGTATTTGATAATAGCAAAGAGCGTGGCGCCGGGAAATTAGGTACCAATTGGAAAGGTCCTTACCGAATCATCCACGTAGTATGATCTGGCGTCTACAAGTTCGTAAAGGTACGAACTGGTGTACCAGAAATACAATCATGGACTGCCATAAATCTCAAAAGGTATTATCAATAGGTACTATAAAAACAACTGAACTAAAGTTAGGCTTGATCCCTAGACAAGGTACGGAGACAGCTCCTATAATGAGTCCAGCCCCCACTTCACCAAAATCGATCATTTTTAATCCAATAGCAGACCGCCATTCGACGACGTGCTCAAAAGAACTAACTTTGAGCCCCAGAGCCAATGTAAAATCCTTGAATCTTGTTAATACTTGTTCAAATGTATTAATCAAAGGTTTTAAAATCCTACCAATTATTCCAGGTTCCTAGAAACTTGACCAATCAAAGGTCTTAAAATCCTATCAATTATTCCAGGTTTCCAGAAACGTGATCAATCAAGGGTCTTAAAATCCTATCAATTATTTCAGGTTCCCAAAGACTTGATCAATTGAAGGTCTTAAAATCCTATCAATTGTTCTAGGTTCTCAGAAACCTAATCAATCAGAGGTCTTAAAATCCTATCAATAATTCCAGGTTCCCAGAAACCTGATCAGTCGAAGGTCTTCAAAATCTAGTCAATTATTCTGGGTTGCTAGAAACCTGAACAGCTAAAGGGCTGAAAACTCTGACGTTTATCTCAGGTTCTTGGAAACCTAGATAGCTATAAATCCCATCAAACAATCCGAATTCCAAGAAACCTGAATAGTAAAGGATCTTGAGGTCTTAAGCTTCAGTATCAGGTCCCCAAAAACCTTATTTCTTGAAGTTCCAAAAGTTCTATTAACTGTCTCAGGCTCCCGTGAGCCTAAACAGTGTAAACGTCTCGAAGACCTATCATCCAAATTAGGTCCCTAGAAACAAGGCAAAAGCCTGCAAATCTTAATAAGAAATTATCGAAATCTGACACGTGGAAACTCGTAAAAGTGGTTCAATGCCTACGTAAGAAAGATTCCTACCGGTATGATATCTGGTCACGACTTAGATCCTTTCAGCCGACTAAGATGTCATTGGAATCCTCAACGGATCCTTGTCAAATACCTAAACGAAACCAGAGATCTGATTCCTTTGCCAAAATATTAAGCTCTTAAAAATCCATAAGAATTTAAGGTCTACGAAAGTCAATGTGGGCCCCCACGAGATAGTCGGGATAACATTTGAAAAATTATTGACAAGATCTTAATATGAAAATATTTAAACATTAAAAAGAGACAATATAATGTCTCATGTGAAAATGGGTTTAAAAGCCTCCCCATGCCACTAGTACTAAATTCAAAAAAGGTTCGAAATAAGGTTTAAAGGCCTCTACATGCGCTAAAGTACCAAAAGCCAACTAAAGTTTGAAAATTAAGATAATAAAGAAAGGGGGGGGGGATCATCCTTCTTGGTTTCCAACCATATTCTTCCTCCATATGTTCTCGCATCCCTCAACCTTGTCACTAAGATCCTTGATCTTGTCTTCCTTAGATCATGTACTTCTCATCGTTCTATCATAATCATCTTCATCGCAATTGTCGCTTTGGGTGAGATTGTCAATGAGTCTCTCTCTTTGTTCGGCGGAAAGACTAGCAAAGCTTCCCATGGAGGCGGTGTTCAAAGCTAACCGGTACTTCTCATGGATACCTCTATGGAAGATTTGAAGTAGGTTGCCCTTGGTAATACCATAGTGAGGACAACTCCTTATGTATCCATTGAAGCGGTCTCAAGCTTCATATAAGGACTACATTCCTCCTTGTTTGAAGGTAGAGATCTCATTTCTTATCTTTGTCGTCCTTTGGGGTGAGAAGAACTTAGCCAAGAACCTTTCTTGCATTTGTCCCATGTCGTGATAGGAGAAGTCACTACGCTTTTCTCCCATTGAGAGGCCTTGTCGCCTAGAGAGAATGGGAATAAAGTCAATTTGATTACATATTTCGCCACTCCATTAATCTTTACCGTCCCGCATAACCTTTCAAAGTTTTCCAAGTGCTCTAGAGGGTTTTCCAACGCAAGACCAAAAAATCTAGTGTTTTGCACCATATTGATTAATCTTGACATGATCTCAATGTTGTTGTTGCGGATTGGTGGGGGTCTTATACCCATCCTTTCGCCACAAGTGAATGGCTCATCACCTTCTCCAATCCTTGGTTCTTCTCTAGGGAGATGGAATGGACGGTTACCTCTGTTCTCTTGACCAACAAAAATCCCATGATTTGGAGGGGGAAATCGCTCTTGTTGAGGGTTCTCCATAGGTGGAGGATTCTTTTCTCCAACTTCTTGATTCATACCCAACCTTCGTAGATGGGCTTGTCTTTCTCTAGCTCTTCTTTGTCTTGATTGTTGTCTTTCAATGAGTGTTGGATCACTGTCAAGAAGTCTTGTATTTGGCTCACTTCTTGACCTTGTTATCATGCACCTTCACAAATCAAACAAAATCAACAAAAGAAAGTTAGAAACTTAAATGAAATAAGCAAAAAGTAAATCCTAGTCCTTGAAATCTAGAAATTTCTTTGAAGATTCTAGCTAAAGCCTAAATCCCCGGCAACGGCGCCAAAACTTGACACGGCTTGGGTCGAGTTTACATTTATAAAACCTAAGCCCACTCACATTCTCGCAAGAGAACGGGGTCGAGTTGTAGTACTTAAGGTATCGTCTAAGGATTTAGAGGCTTATCTAGAAGAACCTAAACAAAGAGAATACACTAGATATCCTAGTCTAGGGGGTCGATTTAGATAGGGATTGTCACGGGTATCCAGTAAATCTAGCGATCAACAAGGCCAAACATAATTGAAAAGCATAAATATAAGCAATAATTGAGAAAGAAATAAGTAAAAGCAAGAAAGGGGTGAACTTGGATGCAAAACAATGAAAAAGATCGGATCTTGAGATACTAGCAATGGGTTCGGGGTCAATCAAGAGATGTAATGGACTTTGCTAAGGCTTTATTAGAGGATTGAATTTATTCCTAGATCAAGGATACCTCCTTAATCGATCAACCCACTCTCATGGCTAAAATCTATTCACTCATACACATTACAAGGCTCAACTCTCGTTTGTTGTCTATCTTAACATGTAAGTGATAGTGTTCCTCAAGACATTTTAGCCATCTAGTACCTAGGTAACAACTACTCTCATGGGTCCAAGTGAAAAACATAGATCTTGTTCTCTCAAGCATTTCATCGAACACTTTCTAGGCATCAATGAGCAAGCAATGAACTTTGAAGAACTAAACAAGATCTAGTCGGAATCTATGCCAAAATCTAGCCTAATCATCCATTACAACCCTAGATCTAACTCTATCCTACTACATCTCAAGATCCTAGAAAGATCTACTCACTCAGAGTCATGGAAAATCCAAGGACAAAGATTTGGTCTTTGAGCTCCAATGTTCTTAGAAATAGATCTAAAAGAAAGAGATAAAGAAAAGAGATCCAAATCCACTTACAATATTAAAAGTAGTTATTACAATAGTTGGATCTCAAAGATATTGAAAGATAAATAAGGATATAGCAAAGATAAACATAGATATGTTCTTGATTCACAAAAGAGAGTATTTATACTAAAGAGGGAAAGAGTGGGTGCCCTAGAAGCACAAAATCCCGTCAAAGTGCCTTGTTGTCGCCCAAAAGTAGGCTATTGTCGACCTCCAGGTCGACAGCTGCTCACTTTGGGCAGCAGAGTTGCTCACTTTGGGCAGCAGAGCTGCCAACTTAAGCAGTTGTCGACCTAAAGTGAGTTGTTGTCGACCTTGAGGTTGACAGCTGCTCACTTTGGCAGCTTGTAGCTTCTTCTTTCATCCTTTGATTGCTCCTTTTGGTTCCATCTACTCCCATAGCATTTGGCTCCTATTTTCCTTGATTCCTGAGCTCCAAAGCCACCTTGAATCCATCTCTAGAGCCTCCATGAATTCATCCCAAAGTTGTTCCTACAAATGCAAAGAAATGATATGCAAATGCAATATTATCCTAAACTAGACTCTAGACTCAAACTCATGGATTCTAAAACTTATATGCAATATATACAACCTAAATGTGGATGAAACTATGCAAAAATGCACCAAAGTATGCAAGAAAATATGTACACATCAATGCTAAAGCTTAGATTTATGTCCACTTAAAATCTATCTTGAGCTTTATATGCATTCATTTAGGTGATAGTAGAAATCTTATAAGAGAAAAAATAGTTGAACTTAAAGAAATGTTCAAGATTATAAATACAAACAATAGTTTCACTTCAAAGAACTCAAGAAAGTTTTGGAAAGAGTTGGTATTACTTTTTTCTACTTGCAGTAAGTACAACTTTTTTCTACTTGCATTTTTACTAAACAATATTTTTCAAAATTAACCCAAAGTTCTTGATCTTGGCAACACCGATTGCCTCGACGTGTGGTCTTGATTATGTTTGGATTCAATCGAGTCGGAGAAAACAGAAAGATTAGAGAACAAAAACAAAAAGAAGACAACACGATTTAACGTGTTCAATCTCCACCGCTATTCACTACAGCCTACTCAATCCGGAAACTTTTCTCTATGAAATCCACTACTCTGGCGGAACATAACAATGTCTTACAAAACTCTCTCTCACTCTCTTTGATACAAGAATATAAAATCAAAGATACAAGCTACCCCTATAAGATAGTAAGCTTCATATTATATAGGCGATTTATTTCCCCATCACCAAGGTCACTGTTGCAACATCTTGTAACAACTCACAACAACCTCTGTTTCTCCTTTTTGCCCAAAACCAAAGAAGATTTGATCGCCAAAACCCGACCTGAGACCAAGGTTCTTCCAGCCCTTTATGAGATATCACATGACCATATTATGACTTAAGCCCATTCCAACAAAACTCCACCAATGGATTAAATCCCAAGGCTCTTATCCTTGACTGGCACACTCTTTCTCTTCTACATGTGAATTTCACATATACTCGGTCTCTCCGTATAAACTACCTGGAGCTCAAATGAAACATTTGTAATGCCTCATTCACCTTATTCACAGGCAGAATATGTAAATCTGTAGGATTCTTCAGCGTTGAGATTTTGGATACCTTGAACAATCCTTCTTTATCCTTTTCTCTCATATGATGGAACTTGGCATCAACGTGTTTCATCCTCTTGTGATGAACATCATTCTTGAAAAGGTCTATAGTAATTTTTGAAAGTCGTAAAAAATTAAACATGTTATTGAGTATAGCCGAATTTTGCCAACAAATCTCTTAACTACTAAGCTTCTTTTGTTACTTCTGCAAGAGATATATACTTTGATTTTGTAGTTGATAAAGCAACCACTCCTTGTAAACCTGACTTCCAGCAGATAGCAGTAGCTCCAAGAGTAAATACAAAACCAGTTATTGATCTCCTTTTATCCAAATATGAGGCGAAATCACCATCACAATAACCAAACAGCTTGAGTTCTTCTCTTCTTTGAAATACAAGCTTACTCTCCGTTTTTCCTCTTAAGTATCTAAATACCTATTTCACTCCAAGCCAATGCTCCTTTATAGGTTTTGTCATGAAGTTGCTTACCATTCCAATTGCACAAGCAACATCAAGCCTTGAACCAATCATCATATGCCAATGGGTTTGCATAAGGAACATATTTATTTTGATGATCTTTTTCTTTTAACTCAGCCTATGTAGTTGAGCTCAGCATAATATGAATACTAAAAAGAATATGTACATGTTTAGCTTGGTCAAAATTAAATAGTTTCATGACTTTTTTTACATACCCACTCCGAGACAATTCTATCGTGAACTTAGGCCTGTGGCCCTTGATTTCTATACCCAAATTTTTTCTGGTACAACCAAGATCATTCCTTTCAGAAACCTCATTCATATGTTTCTTAAGTATCTTAATCTCATGCTTGTTCTTTGAAGCTATGAGCATATCGTCGATGTAGAGTATCAAGTAGACATAAGACTCATCATCAGTCTTCTTCGTGTACACGCAAATGTCCTCTGTATGCTCATACATTATGCTACCATACACAAATGTCATCATCATATACATTATGCTACCATACACAAATGTCTATATTGCTTCTAACAAAACTTTAAATCTTCATAAACTGATTGGATTTTTTATTCCATTGCCTTAGACTATATTTCAGGCCGTAAAGATATTTTTGAGTAAACAAATCCAATCTTCTTTACCCTTTACCACATATCCCTCAAGTTGTCGCATATATATTGTTTCCTCTAGATCACCCTGACAAAAGACGTCTTAACATCTAGTTGTTACAACATTAGATCCTCATATGCAACAATCTCCAATAGAATTCTTATAGACACATGCTTTACAATTGGAGCTCATACCTCTTTGTAATCATTGCCTTCCCTTTGTAAAAAACCATGAGCTACTATCCTTGCCTTGAACCGGTCTTTCTACATCGGGTATTCCTTCCTTTATTTTGAATATCCACTTACTTCCTGTTAGCTTTTGATTTTCACGAAGTTTCACCAAAATCCAGGTTCTATTCTTGTCCAAAGAATGAATCTCCTCACCCATTGCCTCATTCCATAATTCTCAATCTTTATCCCTTACAACTTCAGAGTAATCATAGGCCTCTGCACTGTCGCCATCCTCATTAGTTAGATACACATGCTCCACCAACTGAGAGTATCTTTTGAATCTTAAAGGTATACGTATTTCTCTTATGACTCTGCCACGAGCCAACACATAATCCTCCAAGCTTGGTGACTGGTGAATCTCATCATTCTTTGAATCATAGCCTAACTCACTGTATGTGTCTACCAACTCGGGACCAGCTAAATCCTAACTTGTATCCATATGATTATGAGTGTTATCAGCTTTTATTCCAAGATCCACCTCTTCATTATCGTTATTGTTTCAGTTCATTGTCAACATTATCCTTCATCTCATCTTTATATAGAAAATCATCCTTAAAGATAACATTTCTGTTGACCACATTTTTGCTCTCTTCTAATAGCCACAATTTATAGCCTTTGATCCATGCAAGATACCCTATAAAGATAACTTTATTAGCTCTAGGTTCTAGCTTGCCATCACTTGTGTGTATGTAGGCTATACATCCAAATTGCTTCAAATATCCATATTCTGGTTCTTTATTGTACCAATGCTCATATGGTTTTTTTGCAATATAATATTGTGGAGAGAGTTTTGTTAATGAGATGAACGAGTGTACTTGCAGTTCAACCCAAAAAAATTTAGGAAGTCTCGACTCACTTAACATACTTTTGACATTATCCATGATTGTTCTGTTCATCCGCAATACCATTTTTTGTGGTGTCTAAGCAACAGTTTTGTGTCTTAATATTCCATTCTCCTTACACATGGTATCAACATATTGAATACAAAACTCAAGGCCATTATCTGACCTCATCTTCTTGATCTTCCTTTCAATTTGATTCTCAACCATGATCCTCCATTCATCAAATTTGACAAAAGACTGATCCTTACTTCTTAGGAAGCTTACCCATACTTTTCTGCTGTTATCGTCTATCACACTTAGAAGGTATTGACATCCACCAAGCGATTTTTGAACATAAGAAGAACCTAAAAAGCTGTGTGAACATAGTTTAATGGACCATTAGATGTATGCTTCCTAACATTAAACTTCAACCGGTGAGCTTTACCAAATATATAATCTTCACATAACTCAAATTTTGAAACTTTTTTTATCAAGAAGCTTCCTCTTGACCAGCAAATCCAGCCCTCTCCGGCTCATATGTCCAAGTTTATTGTGCCAAAGATGTGTCTCTTATGTGGCAACTTCTTTGCTGTGGACACTTTCCTCACTAAGTGGACGATTCTCCACCAGAAAATATAAGGTCCCTTGCGTTTTAACCTAAAGAAGAACTCTACCATCTCTGCAGATCCTTATGATACCATTTTCTAAACCATAACTACACTCAAGAACTCCAATGTCCCTTGTGATATCAAGTTCCTTTCATGTATGGAATGAATCTAACTTAAGACAAGATAACCACATAACCATTCTGATTTACAATCCTAACTGATGTGATCATGACCAGCAAAGGAGCTAAAGAAGTTAAGGAGATGGAGCAGCCACTTGAACCAGAGCTTAATGGAGTTAAAGAAGGAGAAAAGGAGCAGCTTGAAGCTGAGGAAGAAGAAGACAAAGACTTAAATGTGCCTCTTGGTCCAATGACTCGTTCCAAGACTACAAGATTCAAGCAAGCTTTACAACAACTCTTATACACTATCCAGGACACTCTTGAGTATGCTTATCCAACTACTCTGGTTGTGATTCAAGCTACTTAAGCAAGTCATCAAGAGAGGTGTTGTGACTTACACTCTTTTTCCCTTCACTTGGTTTNAAGTTTTGTCCCAATGGGTTTTCCAAGTGAGGTTTTTAATGAAGTAAGGCCACAACACTTAAATAAAAGACCTCTTGATGAAATTCAAGCCCAA
>OVAN01002570.1:0-32815 GCA_900406275.1 Anastatica hierochuntica
TCTTCTTCACTTCCTGTTAATACAATATAACAAAACACAATTAACAACCACGCAATTGTCTTACTTCTCCCACTTGTACCTTTTGTACCAATTGTATATGTTGTCCTACTTCTCTCACTTGTACCAATTATACCACTTGTCCTATTTTCGTTTCGTCTTCAAAAATATGAGATTTCAGTTCGGATCTCTTGATTCCTTGAGCTCGATTCATTACGATTCAACATGATTACACTAGAAATTACCAATGCAAATACCTCATAGTCACATCAAACGTGATTATCAACCAAATGTGCATAACCAAACAACCAATTTTTCCCAATTTATTCCCTAATTTACATGAATTACAAATCTAATCTACATTAAGAAGAAACTTACTCAGTTATTTCAGCAAAGAGGAGAATATTTCGATTGCAATTGCGACGTGTCTCCGAAGGTTAGAAACGGTGAGATCGGCGGTGAGCTGAGGAAGAGATTGGAGGTGAGCTCAGCTAAGGAAGAAACCGAGTTTTTTTTTTACGATTTCAGCAACTGATTTTTTTTTAAAAAAATTAAAATCTGTGTTAGACCAAACCTTTTAAATGACTAAGAGTATCTCAAATTGATGAAGTAAGCAAACCCTCTACTTCAGTTAAAGACTTTCTCATTAAGGGTCTAATGGGAATATCACAATAATAGTGGCATACAGATTATAGAGTGACATATGAGATTTTTTTCCATAAAATGTGGCAATTACGATCGTTGCTCTATTATTATACAGTCATTGTCAAAATAATACAATTGGAAAGATTAAATGGGAACGGGTATTGCTCATAAAATAAATTCAATGATTTTCTCAAAACCTCTTTTGCCGTATGTAATTTGTTTGAATATGAAGTTAAAGGTTCTTTTGAATGATTTTCCTGATGTTTTAAATTTAATAAAACAAAAATTGACCGCAATAATTTAGTCAAGGTAAAATTTCTTTAATCAATATTAATTTATTAGAATTTGAAAGCTAAAGGTTCTTTCTGAATGATTTTGGTCATGTTAAAAAATTGTAAAATTTGACCGCAAATAATTTACTCAAGCAATATTTTGTCAATTACAAGCACTGAGTTTGGGACAAGGTATAAAATTAATGTGAAAAAGCCATGTTTTAAAATTAAGTCGTGGTGGTCTAATGACAAAAAGGTTTGGAAAAAAGTGTAAACTCATCCACCATAGATTCGATTCTTTCGGAAATACTTTCATCTCTTACTTAGTCAGTCGAAGATGATGTCACGCTTTAGACCTATTAAAAAAACCGGGAAGTAGACTAATCGACAGCTACAATCGTTTTCGGAAGATTAAACCTTCCAAATATTAAAAAAAATCATGTTTTAACAAAAAAAATACAATAAATAAATTTATGTGCAAAGAAAAAAAAGTCAATATAAGATGGCGGGTCAATTAGAAAACACGTCCTTGTTGCATGATCACAACCCGTTATGGTCCAAGGGCTTGGCGGCTTGGCGCAACATAACTATTTTGAGTTATTGTAATTTTTAGGTATGCTAAAATATCATATATTTTGTATTCGCAATATCACAACTAGTTTAAATATCCAATGTTACAATCAATAAGTGACTAAAGAAAAACGGAATTTTAATTTGTTTTCCAAACACTCCTTCTATTTAGCAAACCAAAATTCTTTTTATTTGACTAAGAATAGTGACCGATATTTTGACCAGTTCAAAAACATGAAAATGTAAATAAAAAAAGAAAATGAGGAGTTCGGATTTAGGTTTTAATTTCTTTTTATGTATAAAACCAGTTTTTGTTAATATCTTATGACGTGACATAAAACATCCCTTCTAACGGGAATCATATTAGTGACACAACAAATCAACTCCTTACATTAAACCACTAGATCAATGCATCGTTGATAAAGTTAATTGGAAAAAATAGAAATTCATTTGTCTTCAATTTGATTTATTTTAAAAACACTTCCAATACTCTCATTTCTATTTGGTCATTCGAAATGACATAGGCCCCGTTTGTTTCCTCATCCAACAAATTCATCCAAATGATCCATCTAGATGATTCATCTGAATGGATTATTTGCATGATGTTCGTTTTTATTTTTGTCCGCTCATCTGTATGATTCATTTGTATGATTCATCTGGATGCTATGTTTGTTTGCTCATCCAAATAGATAATCTAAATGATTGTAATAACAAAAAGACTAAACTACCCTTGTTTTAGTTAACCATTTTTTTAGTTTTTTAATCGAATGAATGACATATACTTTTATTTCACGGTGTTGGTGAGAAAATGCGGTTTGCGCTTTTGACCCGAAAATACGATTTTGTTGTTTTGCATAAAAGGGTGATTCTCCAGTTTTGGCAGAAAAATGTGATTTTACAGTTGTAGTGGGAAAAAATGTAATTTTGCGGTTTTGGCGGAAAAATGTGATTTTACGGTTTTTGCAGAAAAATGTGATTTAGCGGTTTTGGCGGGAGAATATGATTTTGCGGTTTTGGCGGGAAATACGATATTGTTGTTTAGGAGGGAAAATTGATTTTGCGCGGGAAAATGTAGTTTGCGGTTTCGGCGGGAAAATACGATCTTACGGTTTTGGCGGGAGAATGTGATTTTGCGGTTTTGGCGGAAAAATACGATTTTACGGTTTTGGCGGGAAAATGTAATTTTACGGTTTTGGCAGGAAAACATGATTTTTGCATTTTTGGCGGGAAAATGTGATTTTGCGATTTAGGCGGGAAATGTGATTTTGCAATTTTTGCGGTAAAATGTTATTTTACGGTTTTGACTAAAAAAACATGATTTTGCGGTTTTGACGAAAAAAGTGATTTTGCAGTTTTGGCGGAAAAATGTTATCTTGCGATTTTGGCGGGAAAATGCAATTTTTCGGTTTTGGCGGGAAAAAATGTGATTTTGCGGTTTTGGCATAAAAAATGCGATATTGTGTTTGGTGGCAAAATTTGATTTTGCGATTTTGACGAGAAAAATGTAATTTGCGGTTTTTTCGGAAAAAAATATGATTTTGCGTTTTTGGTGGAAAAATGTAATTTTCGGTATGTGATTTAAGGTTTGACTCTAATTTTTCATTTTTCTTAGGAGTATTTTAGTCTTTTATGTTTTTGGATGGATCATCTCTATTCAGATGATCCGAGTAAGATCATCCAGATTTTGAAAAGATTTGTGTGTATTTTACAAAATCATTCAGATGATCCATCCGGATGATGCTTAATTATGCACTAAACGAACAACAAAATACAAATTCATCAAGATAGATCATTCGAACGAGGAGACGAACAGGCCCATAATGTTTTAGATCAAAAAAAAGGGGAGAATTAATATTCCATGTATTAAGATCATCTCCAATGTATTCCTCTATTTTTTTCTCTATAATAGAGATGAGTTTTGCTCCAATGTATTTCCCTATTTTTCCTCTAAAAAAGATTATTCTTCAAAAATTCTTTTTAAATTTTATAATTAACACTCTATACTTATAAACGTTGAAAAGTCACCCACATTTTATAACTTTTAGAAATTTTTTATAAAGTTGCGATATTATTTAAACTAAATACTTTATTATAAAAACATTATAATAAAAATAATAAAATATTATCAACAAGCTCTTCCTCTATCCATCTCATTTGGGCAATATTTTAACGATCTTTATGGACCCGAAAATAATTTACCGAAATATTAAGTTGTCAAAATATGTTGTATTAACTAATATTTAAGTTCAACTTAAATATATTATCAATATGTAAGATCTATGTAGAACTTTAAATAATTATTAATGATTTTAGTTTTAAATATCATTTGTTAAAAAAAGTTAAATTTTAAAATAAAATAATAATATTTTTTATTTATTTATTTATAATTGTAAAATATTTAAAATTATTATGTAAAAAAAAAGAAGTTGTGCTTTATATGTAAAAAAGTTATTATTTTTCATAAACATGTATTTTAATTATAATTACAAAAAGTGAAAGGACTATTGTGTAAATAAAAAAGTATGACTATTATAGAGGAATGCTATTTTTTCCCCTAAATATAGAAGAAAAAAATAGCAATCTCTATTTTAGAGTAAGAAATAAAAAATGGTTAGAGTAAATTTGACTTTATTATAGCATATAAAGTCAAAAATAACATTGGATCAAAGATGTTCTAAAAAAAGCGTAATTTATCATATTTAGGGTGAATGTATCCGTTTATTTAGAAAGTATATTTTCAATTATTTGCTAGTTAACATAAACATGCCCTGCGAGAACAAATAAACCACTCCGATTGGACCATAGGGTTGATGTTTGACGTGCTTTCACAGTTTGTCTCGGTCAAATCAAGATTTTTTAAAAGAAAATTTATAGAAGTGACAAATAAATGATTTCTTTGCACACGTATGTGAATGTGACTACGACCGTCATAAAGAAAATAATGAAAAATTGAGGAGGTAAATAGTGGCGGGCGCTAGCCGGCATTACGTTGTTTTTTCTTTTTATCTAATCTCTACGTGGAAAGTCGGTTTACGGATAGATTCCCTTTTTTAATGAGATAGTTTTTTTCGATAAGGTTCGAACTCACAACCTACTTCTATAAATGAGTTCGTCTTTACCATTAAACCACGATGTTTCGAATAGGTAAGTAATATATTGTTTTGATTTTTAAGCACTAAAATTAAAAAATATATATAAACAAAGTATAATACTGGGACAAACATATGTTAAAGAGATGAAGAAAAGAAAGATCAAATGAAGATAAATAGTTGATCCGATTGTATCGGCGACTATAGTCTATATACATATCTCATACGTCTCTTTTTAAATTAGTTTGAGAACTAGTTTATCTCACGCGATTATCTGGACATATAATGTTATATCTACATTTTCCAAAGATTTTGTCAGGAACATATATATATTACCTCCAATAATATACACATCTTATTAAAATACATGTACTTCCACTTCTATTTCAGCAATATCCATATTCTAACACATAACTAGTAGAACTAGAATGACACATGCCTAGGAGTTTTAATAGGGGTTGAAAAAGAGTTTGGTAGAAGGAGAGACAACCTTAACCTTAGTGACTATTGTAATATCTATTAGAAGGGGCAATTTTATGGCCTTTGGTAATTTTTTGCTACAAAGAATAACCTCATAATCATTTTTTTGTTAAGTTACTATTAGAGATGTCAATGTGGACCGCAACCCGCGGGTAAAGCTTAAGTAAGACTGTTGCGGGGCGGGTTTGGACACATTAAAAAATTGTCCATAAAAACGCGGGTCATACGAGCCGGACCTGTATGGTCCGCGGGTTTTGGCGGGCTAGACCGCGAATTATCGCGGGTTATCCGCGGGTTGAGTGTACTAGTGTTCGTGTGGATTTCTAGTTATATTGCGTATGTTTTAAACTAATGAAAGTTGTTAAATTTAAATTTAGCTTTGGTATTAAAAGAAATTAACCATATCACATTTTCTGAAAGAATCCACTTACAATATTTTAAATTTAGTAAACTAATAATTTGGTGATGTCTTATAATTATTTGCTATGGATTATGTCTTGATGTTTTATGATTTTATTAACAAAGAACGCATATATTCTGATGATTAAAGGATCTGAGACTGTGAGTAGTGTCAATTTGATCATGTCTAAAGTGTGTGTAGCGAAGACTGAGTAGTGTCTGATGAATGATGAATGATGATTACGCAAATACTTCACGTAACACTGTAGCCAATCTCTATTTTCTTTTTATATTTTTTTTCTTCTTCTGTAATTTAATTTTTTGATTAATTAGCCTACTGAAATTTATTACTAATTAGTAATATTGTCACTGTGAGATTAAAATTTAAAAGACACGAACACATAGATTGACATATTTTGTTTCCATACACATAGATTAACTAGTGCTAAATTTGGTTGAGTAACTAAAATGTTAATCCGATGACCCGCGGACCGACCCGCTAACCGTTTGTATAGGCGCGGGTCGGGATTGGTCAGCTTTTCCGGAGACCGCGGTCCGCGACGGTACGACCCACAATGATCCAAATGAATTTAAGACCGCGGTGGGACGGGACAATTGGACGCGGGAAAGCCCAATTGACAACACTAGTTACTATATTAATTATAGTAATAAATCTATTTATACTAGTTAAGCTATGAACATTCGTTGTCACCTTCAATGGAATTATTACTTTGTTTGTATCTTAAATGGAACGAGCACGCCATATTTGAGAAAGCGTATTTTGTAATTAATAGCTTGAAAGAAACAAGTGGTAGTGTAAAACTTATGCTAGTGGATCACATCTTCATTTTTTCTACGTTTTTTTCCAATACGCGTTTTGTAATTATCTAAAATCAAATGTATTTACTTTTTTCCTTTTCAGTTGGCAATGAATGATTATTAAATATTCTAATATTAGGTTGGAGTATTTTCTTTCATCTCACTATTACTTACCTATTAATAGTATCATTTAGAATAGTATTATCACATTTTTTCTTTTCAACAAAAAATAATATATATATATATATATGAATTTCATTAACTAAAATGAAATTGGATACATTTCTTTAGCATATATAAAGATAAAAGATTCTCGAAATAAAAAAACAACGGTAAAATGTTAAGAAATTTGACGATAGCGCTGAAAGCACGAATTCTTTCTTTCGACGATGTTTAAAAAACATGAATTCTAGTTTTCCGATGATATATATGAATGAGTTCTAGTCTTCCGACGATATTTGGAGGTACAAATCCAATCACGATCAACTACACATTTCCAAAATATATTTTTATTATAGAAATATAAATATCAGTTACTAAGTCGGACGTATTATTACGCCCTAGTTTCTCTCATAGGCACGAAGACCAAGGAGCGTCGCCGCAACCATTCGTCGATAATGAGCCTCTGCCTCTCCATCGTCGTCATAACCCCTGCCCTTCCCTCAACCACCTTCTGCTCCTCAGAAGTTTAAACGAATTCGACGAGAAGACTCTTCCGGCGTTTTCCCGGTGAGATTCCGGCGAGATCTCCTCCACCTTCGCCCGCTCCGCTCAGCCACAACTTCACTTCCATCGCTCCTTTCCCGTGGATCTTAGGTCTCCTCTGCCAGCTCCACCCAACCACGACTCCTTTGTCAACGAGATCTCCCTTTGGATTTTTGGATCTGAGATCTCCGCCGCTTTACGCCCGATCCGCTCACTCCACCCAGCCACGACCCCATCGCCGCCGCTCTTCCTCTATGGTTCTCGCTGAGCGGCAATTACCCCGTTAACTCTCCTCAACACTCCGATTTTGAGCTTCTTGTTGCTGGATCTGAATGCGTTTTGGAGGCTACTCATCACTTAGCTCGCCGGATTTAGCTTCACAAGAACCTGAAAGTCTTAGAAACCGTGGTCAAAGCCTCTACTTTTGTCTCTGAAGATCTCGGCGTAGATCCGAAACTTAATCCCGACATAGATCTGGTCGTGTCTCTTATTCATATGAAGACTTCGTGCTGTGTTTTATCCCTCACCGACAAAGCCTCTGTAATGCATTAGAAGTACTAGGCATAGGGAGGATTTGTCATAAGCTTTAGCCAACTTTCATATTCTAAGATCTCGTGAGCAACAAACTTAGTTTCAAAATGTTCTCTGTGAAGATCTAATTGGCTAAAGTGTTCATGAATTAAAAGTGTTTTTACAATGCTTCAAGAGTTTAATTATTTCCCCATAATTAGGTTAACTCAAACGTTTCTAGCTTAATGCTAACGGCCAAATGGCTTAACATCAATGGTGTGAAAGTGGAAAATTTAGAGATAAAAGTTCTTTCCTTCATCAATTTCAAAGGCAAAAAAGAAGAAGATTTTACCTTTCTCTTCTAGTGAGATCATTCCATCTACTAAAGAAAGTTTTATCTAAGGGCGAAATCTTGATGAGATTCCAAAATCCACCAATTTGTTCCAAATGAGGATTTTAGCATAGAACTGTCAAGGGCGGGAGCAAAGACCACAAAAGGTTGACTGGAGGAGATGTATCGAATGTACGCCCCAGGTTTTTTGTTTCTGTCTGGAACTAAAAACAACAAAGATTTTATGCAGGACCTTCAAGCTAACCTAGGATTTGACAATCTCATTACTGTTGATCCTGAAGGGCTTAGCGGGGGTCTAGCTTTATTTCATTCAAGAGATTTTCCAGTTCAAGTCTTATGTATGACCAACCGTGTTATGGATATCGAGACTATCATTGATGGAAATCAAGTTTTTTTATCATTTTTGTATGGAGATCCGGTTGTTGAACGTTGAGGAAATGTTTGGGAGTGTTTAATCTGAATATCTACTAATAGATTTGGTGCTTGGTTTACCATTGACAATTTTAACGAAATTATCGGAAACCACGAAAAAGTTGGGGGAAAACGAAGATCAGAGACATCTTTCCTACTTTTTCGAGACATGATTCAATGTTGCGGATTCATAGATATCTCCTATAGAGGAAACCCAATGTCGTGGGCGAGGCGTCGGAAAAACGGTATGGTTAAATTTTGTTTGGATAAAGCAATAGAGAATGGAGAATGAAGATTGACATCAGATCTTTCTCCATACTTACGTGGAATACTTAAAAATGTGCGATGGTTATCCCAATACTTTGGAAAGAATTTTAAATTTGATAAGCGATGGCTAGGAAAACCAGAGCTAAAAGACGCTATCTCGTGCGGTTGGAATCCCAAAGAGCAAGGAGAGACAATAAGCTCTTCTAAGTTAATTAAGGAATGCAGATGCGAGATATCCACTTGGAGAGACAAATTATATAAAGCGGTATTCTTTCTTCTCATGTAAGCACATTGATCTCTAATCGGCTTTTTCTAAAGAAAAATACGCACCTAACTTAATGAAATGAGTTTTGGTGTAAAAAAAGAATCGTATTATTACGAAAATACCTTAAAGTCCACCGCATTTGTACACCAATCAAACTTGTACAGTATGATTCAATAATTTCAAGGAGACTTCATGTGTTCCTTCGTGTGTCCACCCTTATCTGCTGGACCGTGACAATACATTAAGAACTTACAAGAACATGCCTACCAACCTCAAAGAAAAAGTCATTCCAAAAAATGTTTGACTTAGTATAAATTTACTTGACCTGACTAACAATTATATCGATATTACAAAAAAAAAACATAAGAGTCAAAGTTCAAAGCATGCACTCTATATTTAAATCCTTTTCTTGTTTTTACTTTCTACTAATCGAATCCATATATACACACACACATAGGGAACACAATACACCATCAAAATCTTTTTTCCACTTAAAACCTTTTTGTAAAGCTCACAAAAGGAGAAAAAAACACAGAAGAAACACATGGATTACCTTAAGATGATTTTATTGCCACTAGCATTGTTTCTATTAGCTTATAGATTCTTTTTCTCATCCAAAACGCGCCGTTTCAATCTCCCACCAGGACCAACTCCGTTTCCCATCGTCGGCAACCTCCACCTCGTGAAACCGCCGGTTCACCGTCTCTTCCACCGCTTTGCACAAAAATACGGCGACATATTCTCCCTCCGCTACGGCTCTCGCCAAGTCGTCGTGATCTCTTCTTTGCCTTTAGTCAGAGAATCTTTCACTGGTCAAAACGACGTGGTTTTAACAAACCGGCCTCATTTTCTGACGGCTAAATACGTTGCGTACGATTACACCACGGTTGGAACCGCCGCTTACGGCGACCATTGGCGTAATCTCCGCCGTATTTGCTCTCTCGAGATCCTCTCCTCCAACCGTCTCACCGGGTTCCTACCTGTCCGTAGGGATGAGATTCAACGGTTGCTCACGAGACTCTCACGTGACTATAATGGCCGTGTTGTTGAGCTTGAACCTCTTCTTGTAGATTTGACGTTCAATAATATTATCCGTATGGTCACAGGGAGACGCTACTACGGTGCTCAGGTTCGTTTTACTCTATAAACATTTGTTCATATAAACACTTCATTACAAATAAAATAAATTAACTATATAATATGCATCGATAAAGTTATCTCGCTAATCTTTTACACTTTTAAATTTCTTGCAAAAATACTATATATTTTACCTACCAAATTATCGTGTGTTTATTTACCAACCAACCAAGTTGTAATTATTTTGGAAATTTTGATAAAAGGTGAAGTTTAAATTTTCCATGTGAAATTTTTAGTAGGCTAACTTTTTCTTTATACAAAATTATTTCATAAAAGGTTTATAACAAGGAAGAAGCGGAACTATTCAAGAAACTAGTGACGCAGATTAACGACAACAGTGGTGCGAGCCATCCAGGTGATTATCTACCGATACTTAAAGTGTTCGGACACAAGTACGAGATGAAAGTGAAAGCACTTGGCGAGGCCATGGACGCTTTCTTGCAGCGACTGCTCGATGATTGCCGAAGAGATGGAGAGAGCAACACGATGGTTAGTCATTTGTTGTCTTTACAACAAGACCAACCCAAGTATTACAGCGACGTCACCATCAAAGGCCTCATGCTCGTAAGTACTCTCTCATACATTAAACCTTAAATCTTATCAAACATACATGTACTTTTTTGTCATTTGCATGGTAAAAAAGCTCTAATATTTTTATTTATTGTTCATAACTTTAGAATTTGAACACCTAAAGCTATATTAATTGTTTAAAAACGTTTTTAAGTTACTTAATACTATCTTCATCCTATAAAAATTGATGTTTTAATTTTATTTTTTGTCCCACCAAAATTGATTTTTTATTTTTGAGGGTACTTTTTTATTATTATTTTTGCTTTAAAAAAACAAATCAACTAGTAGTATGCAAATTTTTAGCTAAAGACAATCTTAATTATTTCTTAATTTGCGTAAAAAATTCAAAAAAATTAATTTTTATGGAGGAGTAATAAATGCACATACTTAATGTAGTAAAAAGATATAATTTCAAAAAATTGTGTTTTATATTTAGAAGATATGTACATAAATAAACTAACTAACGTATTATGCGATGACTTGAATGAATATAGAGTATGATGCTTGCGGGGACGGATACTGCGGCTGTGACATTGGAATGGGCAATGGCGAATTTGTTGAAAAACCCGGAAGTACTAGAAAAGGCGAAAACCGAAATCGACGAAAAGATCGGACAAGAGCGTTTGGTCGATGAGCCAGACATAGCGAATCTTCCTTATCTCCAAAACATTGTCTCCGAGACTTTTAGGTTGTGTCCGGCTGCACCACTCCTTGTTCCTCGTTCTCCTTCAGAAGATCTCAAGATTGGCGGATACGATGTACCGCGTGGCACAATCGTTCTAGTAAATGCTTGGGCCATCCATAGAGACCCGAGGCTCTGGGATGAACCCGAAAGGTTTATGCCAGAGCGTTTCGAAAACAAAGAGAATGCTAACAAGTTGATGGTGTTTGGGAACGGACGAAGGACGTGTCCCGGTGCGACATTGGGACAGAGGATGGTGACATTGGCTCTAGGATCGTTGATTCAATGCTTTGACTGGGAAAAAGTCAACGACGAAGAGATTGATATGACCGAGAATCCTGGAATGGCTATGCGTAAGCTAGTGCAATTACGAGCCGTTTGTCATCAACGTCCCATCATGACTAGTCTCTTGGCCTAAAGTTCACCACTCGGTTCAAACGCCTTTTCCATTTTTATTTTCTGTGTGTTAAGGATTCATTTTAAATTTTATACGGATGATTGTTTTAATGTTTTAGAAGACTATAAATACTACCAGGAAATATGTATGATTCATTTTATCAAAAAAAAAAAATGTATGATTCAGTGAAGAATACTGTTACCATTGTATATTTGGTTCGAATCAGGATAATAATATTGTATAATGGATATAATATAAAGATTTTGAATATTGTACAAGTTTTACGATTGGTGAATGTTTGCTTTGTTGATGGTTTCATGGATGCAATCTTGGACTAAATAGTGACCAATTTTTCATGAGAGTTAAAGAAATCAAATACAAAAATTTTATCCATTTTACTCATATTATCAAGAATTCGATAGTATAGTCAAGATAAGGGAGAGCAAGTTGACAGGAATGGAAAAACCGAAAATCAAAACTCGACTCAAACCTAAAAAATTTAGAAATATCTGAACGGTTTCAATTTTTAAAACCCAAAAAAAATGGAAGCAACCGAAACGAAATATTCCTGATAATCGTAAAAATTGATAGTTTCAACAATAATCAAAAAAATCTAAAATTAGTTAATATTTTTAATTAGAACCGAATCCGAACCCGAACTAAAAGACATTATTTAAAATTTGAGTTTTTTTTCTGTAAAATGACTTATTTTATACAAAACCCAAAACAAAGCCCAAATCAACTCAACGAACAAAGTTGAGACTCTGAAACAAAAATAAATCACCTGCAATACTTCGGATTTTGTAACAGACGAATTCTGGTTCGAGGCCTTTTAGCAGTGATAGCAAATCGGAGAGAAGGAGCGAACAGTCTTCAGGTTTAATTTCTCTTCTTCAAAATCTTTTTTGTATCCAAGTTTCAGTTTGTTCACTCTGACTCGAATCATTTGACTAGAACAACAGATAGAAGAAGACAAACAATCAATCTACTTCTTTCGTATAATACTTATTCATGAATAGTGAGACGAAAGATTTACACTCATTTCACTTTTTTTTTTCTGGGTTTTTGTTTGATGGCGAAATTTTAAATTTTTATGCGTTCTATTTGAATTTGGAATACGTTTTTGACTTGATTGGATCGATGGATGTCAAATACGAGTGCGCACATGTTGTTCGATGAAATGCGTGAAAGAAAAAATCTACCTTCTGTGAAAACTCTCCATGGAGAATGTTTTATTGTTTCCAAAAGAGATAATTTCACTAACTTTATATTGATGACTTTGGTAACTGCAGAACTTAGATCATGCGTTGTTAGCTAGTTAGTTAGGACTAAGAGTTTATCTTCTTGATCATTGTTCTGTTTCACTTGATAAGCAAAGCTGAATATTAGGGATATTCTATTGAGTCTGATTGATACGTTTCCTCTTCTTAGATGGGAGATTCATCATTTATCGATAGAATGCTTCTCCAGCTTCGTTCCACTTGCAAGTAACGAGTCTGAATACTGTTTCATTAGATTCTATAATTGCGATACCGCGGAAAACCAAACACGAATTTTCTGCTGAAATGAAGGTATTACAGCGGTTACCCTAAGGATCTCGGGCGATCGCGAGTTATCCATTTTACATCAGAAAGAGAGTTTGTCCAACTCCTTCACCAGGGCTATCCCGTGGTTGTCGCATTCACCATAAAGTAATTTAACTCTTCCACAAATCCTTTCATATTTCAGCTTCTTCTCCTCCATATTTTCACATCACTTGTGTTGCGTCTTCGTCTATAAAACAGAAGTAACTACACACAACATCTTGACCGGATGCTTGAGGAATCTGCAGCTGAGTTCTATCCCAACATAAAATTTATGCGTGTAAGTTCCTAAACGACACAAGAGAACCCAAAAGAAAACAGATGCTAACTTTCGAAACCATTAAGTGAGTGCTGTGTTTGGATTTGTTTCAGGTTGAGTGCCCCAAGTATCCCGGATTCTGCATAACTCGCCAGAAGAGTGAATATCCTTTCATTGAGATATTCCATAGCCCACAACAAGTATAGATTCTTCTATAGCCAGTCTCTAACCTTTTCAAATCACATATGATCCTTTGGTTTAATCTCACAAAATTTGAAGAAAATCTTTTGATGCAGGCGGGTAATGAAGGAAAGGTGCAAGATCCAAATGTCACTCGGTATTCTGTAAAAGTTGTACCTGTAAGTTGAACCATACTTGCTGTCTCA
The DNA here is from genome assembly GCA_900406275.1 of Anastatica hierochuntica. NCBI lineage: Eukaryota > Viridiplantae > Streptophyta > Magnoliopsida > Brassicales > Brassicaceae > Anastatica > Anastatica hierochuntica. The sequence goes on from OVAN01002570.1 coordinate 13,796, forward strand.
TATCTATTTCTTGTTTTGTTAACATAACATATACATGTTCTGTTATCGCGGAGTCTAAACTTCGGGGTTTCTTTTTCTGTTTCTTTTGGCAGTATAATTATGATATGAGTCCATATGGATTCAGAGAATTCTTCAAACGCCAGGGAGTTCGTACCTCGGATCCCGAATGAAGACCGGTAAGGAATGCATTCAATATGAGAGTGTATCAGCGGTTTCGATGAGCCTACCGATGACTGTTTTAAGGAATTATTGTATGAATCTGTGTGTGCCATTCCCAAAACAGTCTGTAAGTTAACTCAACCATGATCTGCTCAAAGGATTCACATTAATGATGCAAACAAAATGGCAAAGATGGATCTGTCTGCTGACTCATGCTTTGATCTAACTTCTACCTGTTCTTCCCCATATCACTATTTAGTGCTCCAATAAATGAATTATCATCTTTCACCTAAATGGCTAAAAGATTTTTCTTTTCCATTTCCATTTTCATTGTTTATTGATTTAGTGGGCAATTATTAAATCTCATGGAGATTAATCTATAACTTAATGTTTAAAAAAAAAAAATTAATCAATATATACAATGTTAGAGTAGAAGACTCGAATTCGGATTCATTCAAAGGTCGAGAGGCTTTGAGTAAAAGTCCATGTACAAGCAACTTTTTATCTTTTCTTGCTATATAAATCAGAGTACGAGACAATTTGAATTTTCATATTTATTCGGTTACATCTAAGATTGTTGAAGATCCATGAATGGTTTTTAATTTTTTTTTCTTTTGTCAACCAGGGTCTTAATTTTTAGTGATTTTGGTAAGTACTAATTAAACCCTAGTTTGACCTCAAAAATAAAAATGATAAATTATGTTTTTTTTGTCTATAAATAATAGTAAATTATAAGTAATGTTCATTGGAAAAATTACATTTTTAAAAACTAATTACTTAAGAATCTAACTTGAAGTTTGGTGAGTACTAATTAAAGTTGTGAAACTTTTACAATAAAAATAAATGATAAGTTTTGACCAAAAAATTAAAAATAAATGTTAAAATAATGATTTTTGTCTAAAATGATAAGCAATGTTTCATTGGAAAATCCACACCTTAAAAAATTAATTAATTAATTTTTATATATTACATATACATATTGAGCAATTGTCCATTCGATTTCCTTTTTTCATTTTGGTTTTGGCAAAACGTTGTCCTTTTCATTATAACCTTCGTTTTTACAAGATTTTGCCTTCTTAGGTGAATCTCTTTGGATATCTTGTTCTATTAATAGCATCCATTGTCTAATTTTGATTTACACTTAAAGAGTTCTTTTTTTTCTCTTCATTAGGGTTTGATTCTCTCTGTTTATTTTGCTTCCTATACAATCTTTTAGTCTTCTTTTTTAAACCAAAATTTAGAAGCATCAACGTCAAAAAAAAGACTTTAACAGTCGCTTTAAGCAACTCTTCTTATCATATGGTGTTGGTGTGTGTTTTCACATTAGTTCTTGATATATAATATACATATTTATATGACTATTCACAACCCTTACGTATAATAATGATTCATTGGGTTTGTTTTGTGTGCAAAAGGCAGAAGAAGAAGAAGAAGAAGAAAGGATGAGAAAGAATGTTGTTTTGGCGAAACCATTCTCCTTGGAAGATGAGAAGGCCTCTGAAAACACAACTTCCAATCTCATCCAACGAATCCTAAGCCTCTTCAAAAACGTACGGCCAGGATCCGATCTCACTAACTTTCAGGTAAAGCAACTCTTATTTCTATTTTGTTGGATCACTTTGATGTTTATAAAAGAAAGTAAACATGTATTGGAAAAAAAAGTAAATTTGTCAGAATCTTTTGAAATATGACTATATTTAGTATTTACCTTTTTCTCAAATCTAAATTTGTATCTTTCTTACCGTTTTTTACTATTACTTTTCTTTTTTTTTTGTTAAAAGCCAAAGTTTTAGATTTGTTCGTATAAGACAAAAGTGACAATTCTTATTTCTTGTTCAACCATGAAAAAAATCCTACTTCTTAATTACTTTTTGAGAAATATAGCAATGAATAAATGACGAACCAATCATTAATTAAATTTCATATCCCAAAATATGATTTTACTTTTTTACCCATAATTTTTATATTACAAATGATATTTTCTTTTTATAAAATCTCCCAATATTTTTTTACACCAAAAAATTAATAAATAATGCTTATTCACTTAATTGACCCTTACTTTTTCCTCTTTTATGAAATGGATTTTTTAAAAGTTTAGTGAAGCACTAATTTTCCATAAGTTAACACTAATCTATAAACATAAATGTTATTGTAGCCATACTTTTATCTTATAATTTTTTATATTAGTGTATTAAATCATCATACTTATAAAAAATTCTATAAAGTTTTCTGCAATATGTGTTTAATTTATTTTTCAACGAAAACCAAAACAACAATACCAACAATAATTACTATTATGTTTTGAATTTACAATCAAAGCTACCACCACAACTAAATCTACCGAGATCGCAACTCCAATGCTATGGGGAGATGATATACAGCTTCGACGGTCAGGATCTACTGGGAGAGTGTGGTCGTAAGGACAAACCAATCGAACGGATGAAATCAATCGTGAAGTGGTACATCTCAACTCTCCGACCATTGATCTTTGGCATGGCTCCGTACAATCCTGTCGTCGGCGAAACTCACCACGTTTCTAACGCTCACATCAACGTCCTCCTTGAGCAAGTAATTGTTTTCCTCTAATAATTGACAATGTAGTATTACATTAACTATATTTATTATGGCGGAAAAAATATATTTATTATTACATTCAATGTCTACTAAACTTATTATAGGTATATTTCAATATTCTTTTTTTAATTTCAGGTATCGCATCATCCACCAGTATGTGCTCTTCATGCAACTCACGAGAAAGAAAATATAGACGTATTGTTTTGTCAATACTTCACACCTAAATTTCGTGGTACTTCTTTACTAATTCACATTTTTATATTTCTTGTGACATAACCTTTTATTATTATCATCCAAAAATATGCGAAGTTTTTTTTTGGGTTTAATTATCAAATACTAATGGTTAGAAAATAAGACGTTCAAAAGAATTTTTTATAGCAAAAGTTACTTATTTTTGTTTTTTTTTTCCTGTTCATTTTAATCATCTAGTTGATAAATGGTCGTCAATTTATCTAAGAAAATATTTATAACCAATAAAATAAAAAAAATGAGTCTATTTTAACTGAGATTTTTCATTTTCCTTGTTAATTTTTAAAAATCAAAGGTGCTTACGTGGAGGTTGAGGTGAAGGGTAAAAGAGTGGTGAAACTTCTAAACCAAAAGGAGACTTACGAGATGAACCAACCAAAACTTCTGATGACATTTCTGCCGGCGACGGGAGCTCACTGGGCCGGAAAAGTCGTGATAAAGTGCCCGGAGACCGGACTTGAAGCCGAGCTGCAACTACTTACAGATTCCTTCTTCAGTAGATTCACTGGAAACAACAAGAGATCCATCAAAGGCAAGATCTTTGAATCTTCCTCTAGGAAACACCTCTATGAAATATTTGGACATTGGGACAGGTAAAGAAACAAAAAGAATCCTTTTTTTTTCTTTCAAAATGTTTGTCGAAATTACAGAACATGATTTTAACAATTGTACTGTAATGTTTTTTAGAGCTGTTACCGCGAAGAATGTGAAGACAGGAGAGCTTGAGGTTATATACAAAGCGAGTGAAAACATTGCAAAGCTCAAAACTCCCATAGTCAAGGACCTTGAGGGAGTGAGTGAGAGCGAGTCTGCAATGGTTTGGAGTGAAGTGAGTGAAGGAATTATAAAGAATGATTGGGAGAAAGCAAGAGAAGGCAAGAGATATGTGGAGGAGAAACAGAGAGAGTCTCGGAAGCGACGAGAAGTTTCAGGACAAACATGGATACCAAAACATTTCTCCGTGACTCGAGTTGGTAAGGACTGGGACTGTGTTCCTCTAGAGCCTACAGTTCCTCGAGCTCCTATCGTTGTTCCTCTTTGATACGCCGCTAAGTAAGGACTCATGAGAAGTACAAAACACATCTGGTGCATTTGCTTCCAGATGCTGCATCTAGATGCAAAAACGAACATGTCAAAGTTGAATGAGATTCTAAAACTGCAATGAGATTTTTTTTAACTTACTAAATAGATTCAAATTACAACAACATACACATTCAAATTACAACAACATACACAAACTAACCAAGCATTGGCTAAAATCAAAGTAACCAAATCTCTCCTTAACCAAAAAATCTCTGCTTTTAATTTTCTTCTCATGCTAAAGCAGAGTAACTTTCTTCTAGCAGGAAGAAGCATTTCTGGATTCATCAGAAAATTTACAGTTAATCTTAGATCAATCCAATCCAATCTCGAGATATCTCGAAGTGTACTTTTATGCAACAATAAAAGCATTGAGAGTTTTATGCCAAAAATAATTAAAAACCTCAAAACTTTTGTCCAATTCTGATTTAACAATTGGCCTGTGTGAACATTACTAGAACCGGGTCTGCCAAACCCATTCACCTAACCGGTTTAGTTGGTTAAACCGGTTCAACAACGACCATCCGGCGGTTTTTCCTTATGAAACAAAAAAAAAGGATCGATGTTTTTGCTCTAAACCCTAAAAAGCTTCGCCGCCGTTCGTCTTCTCTCTTCCAAACTCAGTCCCAGGGAGTGTTTTTGGACGTGGGTTTCTGTAATATCCCAAAGGTTCTGTGTTGATTTCAATAAGCTTTTGAGTTTTGATCGCTGTGACAGAGCTCAAGAACCGGCTCTGCTTTAGAAGCTTCATAAATGGCAAATCGGCCTGAGTTGCTAGCGCCGCCGGAGATATTCTATGACGAAACCGAAGCTCGCAAGTATACTTCTTCGTCTCGTATCGTTGAAATTCAGGTTCTTTTTCATACCCCATAAAGAAAAATCGTTACTTTATATCTATAGTCTCTCTGCTTAAAATGTTTTCTGGGTTATATTTATATAGGCTAAGCTTTCGGAGAGAGCTTTGGAGCTTCTTGCTTTGCCCGATGATGACGTTCCCAGATTCTTACTCGATATTGGTAAGTACCCTATTGTTCTCTACTGATGATGATGATGATGAGCAATGTTTAGCTTCGATTGCGAGAACGAAGAATGAGTAAGTAATAATCTATGTTTGTGGTTTAGGTTGTGGATCTGGTCTGAGTGGGGAAACACTTTCTGAAAATGGGCATCATTGGATTGGTTTAGACATTTCATCTTCAATGCTAAGTAAAGTTTCTGTGTCTTTTGTCTGTGAAGGTTTCTTCTTCTTCTTCTTATGTTGTAGAAGTAAGCTCATTTTATCTTTTAACTACTATGTAGACGTTGCTGTGGAAAGAGAAGTTGAAGGCGATCTTTTACTTGGTGACATGGGACAGGTTTATAGCTTCACTTTTATATTTGTGGTTATTGGATTGTTTTGTAAATTACTATCCTTTGGATAGATGAATGTTGACATCTATTAGTAATTGCTTATCATCTCTCAGGGATTAGGTCTTCGTTCTGGAGTTATTGACGGAGCCATCAGTATATCGGCTGTCCAGGTTTCACTTCTGAAGCTACCTTATTATCGACTTTGCTTTGCTCATTCAGGAGATGTGGTTATTTGTCATATATGCTACATTAACCATATTCTTATGTCTTAGGATCTATATTTTTTCTTCTAATCATCTTCGGATCTATATGACCTCATTTTTAATCTCTTTGTATGCTTTCTTGTTTAATCAGTTCTTCCTTTTTTCCCATGATTTTAGTGGTTATGCAATGCGGATAAGTCATCACATGAACCGCGTTTGAGACTAAAGTAAGTGGTAAATCATTTTATTGATTCAAGAACTGTGTGTTGCAAAACTGATCTTTTTACTTTTTCGATTTGTTAAGGGCTTTCTTTGGATCACTATACCGATGCTTATCAAGAGGAGCAAGAGCAGTTTTTCAAGTGTACCCTGAGAATATTGCACAGCGTGAATTGATTCTTCGCCAGGCCTTACAAGCTGGATTTGGCGGTGGACTTGTTGTTGACTATCCACACAGGTATGAGCTGCTCAGAAGTCAGAACTATGCAATGCCACAGTTGTTTCATAGATCATATACTGTTTCTGGTGTTTGGTTTTCACTTTTCACACGTTTGATTGCTGAAACACTTCTTTTAAAACACATTTGATCGCTGAAACACTTCTTTTAAAATATATTTGATCTCTGATGCAGTACTAAGAAAAGAAAAGAGTTCTTGGTCCTCACTTGTGGTGGGCCTGTTCAGACCAGTAAAGATGAGTGTAAAGAGAGTTGCTCAGAAGATGATGACAGCGAAAACGATGAAGAGAGTGGAATGGTAAAACTTGGAACTTCATTACAATCTTATTGTGTTACTTAACCGCTATATCGATATCTCATTTACTAAAATCTCTGGTGGGTTTGTTTGTTTTAAGGTGCGTGTATCAGATAGGAATAGGCCAAGGAAGAAGCAGAGGACGAACAAGAAAGGGAAAGGAAGGGAATGGGTTTTGAAGAAGAAAGAGCAAAGCAGAAGAAAAGGAAACGATGTTCCTGCTGATTCCAAGTACACTGCTAGAAAACGCAAGTCGCGTTTCTGATTTGATTCTTAAACGCTAATAATATATTATAGCGTTTAAAACGTTTTGTCATGCAAAGAAACACTCAACAACATTCTCTCTATATTATGATTTTTTCATCTTTTCGTTGTAATTTTTTCTTCGAATTTTTTTGTTATCATGTCGTAACTTTAAAATTAATTTTGCTTTACTTAATTAAATTGGTCCATATGGGTGAATAAAGCATTATCTCTTCGGAAGAAAGTAGCATTTGAAAAAGATATTAAAATTTTGAGATCAAAGACTTCAAAAACAAACTACCAAAAGAGTTGGTTCTAACCAAAGAGATCAAATCCAAAGTCTCCTTCTTCTTCTTCAGACTCTTCCTTCTTCTTCTCTTCCTCTTTTGTGGCAGAGGCAGTCTCACCTCCACCGCCACCTCCTCCTCCTCCTGCAGCTGCACCTCCTCCGGCAGCAAATCCTCCACCAACAGCACCACCGATGATCACCTGCTCAACATCATCTTCTATTAACACAAACTATCGAATTCATATTTTCAACAAAAAGTCAAGTACTATGCATTTCGAATTTTAGACAACTAAGAATCTATAATATCATTAATTTCAGCAACAATTGGACTAGCATCAAGCATTCTTCACAAAATTGAAGAAAAATCAGATCTACTGTAACATTTCACTATTTGTTCTTGATCAAATTATATGCATATTTTGAAGATTCTGTCTCAAAGAACCATCAGAAACAATTGCGATCGCATCAAATAGCCACTAGATTCAGAAAATGAGAAATTAACCAAAACACGATCATCAACAAGATCAGAGAGATAGAGAGAGAATGGGAAAACCTGGCAGACGGCGGAGTTAGGGCAGACGAGAGAGAAAGAAGACTGAACACCGCCGGAAGAATCAGTGGAGAGAGCGGTCTGAACAAGATTACGGACGAGTTGGTAAGTGGAAGAAGCGGAGGCTTCAAGGTCTCCCTCGTGTTGCTTTGCAGTCCATTCTCCGCCTTTGTTCCTACACACGAAAGTGTAAACTCCCATCTTCTTCTTCTGGCGACGATCGGCGGCGAGAATTTGTCAAACGGTGGCAGACTATAAATCTCACGGAGGAAAAGTGGCGCAATTAGTCTAACCTAGAGAGCAAAGACTCTACTAGTTGGGCTCACAAATGATTTTTAATGGGCTACTTTTAAAGTAATATATGAGTCCACTAACTGAACTGCTTTTTATTTTTTTTTATGAACTGCTTCAACTGGGCAGTAAATAGTGTTCCTCTCTCATTATGTATCCTCTCTAGTTCATTTCTAATGGGTAAAGCTCTTGAACACATTCCCCACAGAAAACTTCTATTTATTTAACCTCTATTTACTTCCTATTTTTCAATCTGAATATTATTTTTCTACCGCAAACAAATATTCCCCCTACTTGCATCATGAAGATTTTCTGTTTCCATTATTCTGCATAAATTGCATTTTGTTATACCCAATGCAAGACATTAGTAACAAATTTTAAACCGCATAAGATTTTAAAAAAAAAATCAACAAATATTCCCTCGAATTAAATCATCAATTATGAGAGCAAATTCACTCTTGGGCAGTGCTTTATATAGCCTAAGAGCTTTTATAGTTTTTGAAATTTGAGAGAGAGACAAAAGGCTGAAGCAAAAAGAGGAGTATTACAAAAGATCAGAGCTTTATGGCAGAGTGGATAGCTACAACTCCACCAACAAGATTCTCATACTCCACCTTCTCAAATCCTGCTTCTGCTATCATTGATGCAAACTTCTCCTGCACAAGTTATGCAACTCTACCTATGATTACAAATTTGCTTCTCTCAACACTACTTTTTTAAAAAAGCTTAAAAACATCTTACGTAAAGACCAAACATCGCTCAATAACACGGTGTTCATCATTAACTTCTTCTGTGATTCTACCACAACACTAGACTAAAGATCTGATCCTGGCGTAAAGTTACTACTATTCTTGAAGAAACCCGCAAGTTATGATGACTACATCATTTTTATTCAAACCTTCTAAGCCGTGCAGCAAAATCCCTTCGGATTTTATAACAAATATTAAGAAAGCTTAACAAGGGTTGAATGTATGAACCTGAGGGGGAAACCGGCGAATGCTCTCAACCAAGTATTTATAAGATTCTTTGTCACCGGCAATTAGTTCCCCTAAGTTTGGGATGACCTGAAAAGAATATAGATCGTATCTGCAACAACAAGAAACAAAGTGAGATTATCAAGGAAACAAAAACAGCTTAGGGACTTACTTCCACAACATTTCCTGCCGTCAAAACTTACAAATCTTTAAAGACCGGGATTTCTACATGGCTAAGCTCAAGGCACAGAAATCTTCCTCCCCGTTTTAGAACCCTAGCAATGTGAAAGGTTTAAGCGGAGGCTGTAACAGGAAATGCACTCGAGTAGAAGAGGTTGTGAGTATTTTTCGTAGATACCTATAAGCCTCTGCGAGAGCCTTTTCAATGTGTGTGACATTTCTTATCCCAAATGCAATAGTGTATCCATCCATTGAATTGTCATCGAAACTCAGGGCCTCTGCATCTCCTTCGACCCATACAAGTGATTTGTTATCTTTTAGACCTATTCAAGATATATTAAAGGAAGCCTGAGCTCACACATAACAAGGAAAAAAAAAGATAACGAAATTGATGCACAAACAAACATTTGATGATTCACCTCTCTCGGCAGCCCGTTGTTTCCCAACGTTTAACATGTTAGGATTGATGTCACATACATATATCTGAGTTTCTTCAAGCGAAGCTTCGTCAACTTTCTGTAATGCTCTTCGTTTCACACTGTGAACAGCATCAAAGATCCTAAACGCAACATCACCTACATATTGAAAACAATATCTAACGACAAAGAGTATATAACATTTCAAGGCGACCAGAGAAAAACATATTCCGAAGAGTAAAAATAAAGATAATTGTTTCGACTAACCTGTTCCACCAGCCACATCAAGATGCTTCATCCCTGCAAATGGACTAAGCTTCCCAACAAGTCTGAAATCACACAAGAACATCACAAGTCTCAATCTTTTTTACACGAGAGCAATTCGTAAACATTTATGATCAAAAGTATCACAGGTTATGACCTTTCCTTCCATAGTCTATGCAAGCCACCGCTCATAACATCATTCATGATATCATAATTCGAAGCTACATTGGTGAAAACGTTACCAACCAATGTGCTTTTCTCTTCTTCTTTTACTTGTTGAAACCCTGAGATCAAACACTGAAGTTAAAAACTCACACACCAAAACTTCAAAAGATAAAATCATATTCTAGAAACCAAGCATGAACGAAATCATCATCTTGAGTTGTAAGTCATCCACAAATAACCAAATCAAGAGAGGAAAAAAAGTATATTTTTTCTTTGAGGGTGATACCGAAACTTGTGGCATGAGAATGAAGCGAAGCAACAAAGGAACGGTGATACAAAGTTCTGCTCACGAGCCTCCTGGTTAGTGATCGAAGTGCCATAAGCTCTTATTGAATATTGAAAATTGAAGAAGAAGCTGTTCTGTGACTGAAACGAGAAACGTAAACGCTTCACGGAAACAAAACCCAAAAACCAAATTAGGTCGAAGAAGATGGGGGTGAAGTTGTAATGTCGAATCCAGAAATAAAGATTAGAATCAAATTCAATCGACTCACAGGTTTCTCGGAGAATCAAGTGTTGGATCGTAAGCGAATACGTTTAGTCGGTGGTGCCGTGACCGGATCAATGTTGACGGAGAAAGAACAGCGAGTTCTCTCGACACAGAATACGAAATGAGCTTTTACCAAAAGGCCCATTACGCTATGTTTCCGGTTTATATTAATTTACGGTTGGCTCTTTCACGTGATATTAATTATGTAATTTTTGTACCGAACCGTTTTAGATTTAATATAAGCTAGATTTGGTCGTTCGGTATCTATTCAAGTTCGATTCAGGTTCATTCGGATTTGCTTCCGGTTAATTTGAGAATTTTGAAAAACAACTATGAAGACAATATTTCATCGGACAAATCTTTACGTTCCATATTTCTTATAAACATGCCTTCATTAATCTGCAATGAATTACACATCTTCGGAAAATCCATCCCCCGAACTTCTGGGGTAGAAACATTAATTTACTTTTGGTCAACCACTGAACAAACTAAAGGCGCTTCCACAATTTACGATCGTTTTCTTTCTTGATTTTTATGTATGGGTTCTTGATGAAATTGATTAAGGGGTTGATTGGCGAAGAAAAGGAAAAAAATTGAAAACATAACGCAGCGAGAAGAGAGAAACGGTTCAAACCAAAAAATAAAATAAAATTGCAGCTACTTTTTGTTTCCCTTTTGCGTAAAGGATCAGTGAAGTAAAGGAGTAGAAGAAGAGTATATACGACGAAACAATACGGTGAAGTTCGAGCATTTCGATCTTATCATTTGGTTCTAGTGCTTTCTCTACTTTCCCATGGCGACGGAGCGTCCTCCTTTTGAGCTCGCCAAAGGCATCAATGGCCTCGACAAGATCGTCCTCCGCGAATCTCGCGGCCGCTCAGCCGAGGTATTCTCCTGCGACGCCGATGCTCCCCACCTCTCTCTCTTTTTCACTCTTTTTGCGGTTGATCTGAAATGTTTAGATCAATTTGAGATTATATCTTTGTTGGAGATCGAATTTTGCAGTATATGATTACGATTGCGAATCTCTTAGATCCTTGTTGTTTTAGCTGTAGCGATTGAGTACTGTATTTGATTATGCATTCGTTTTATTGCCGGATCTGCTTGTTCATCTTTCTGAATCTTCAATGGCAAATGTGTAAATGTTAGCGTAATCAATTGATCTGTTGATTTCTTTGACTAATTGGTAATCAAATATAGAGTGAGCTCTCTACTCATCTCCAGATCTTGCTTTGAATGTTTGTTCTGTAACTTTATACGTTTTCTCTAATCTTTAGCTATCTTGAATGAATGAAGGTATACTTGTACGGCGGTCATGTGACTTCTTGGAGAAATGAGAACGGAGAGGAGCTGCTTTACCTCAGTAGCAAGGTACTTTTTCAATCCAATACCATCTTCCACCTGTTTCAAAAATCGACGAAATAGGAGATTTGGCTTTCATAAAAAAAGTTTTCAACTTCGTTAGACATCAGATTATGTTTGTAGAAGTTCATATCGGATGCTATCTAGTGTTGTTTCTCTGGTTGATTGTGTCACTATTACGCAAAAGCGTATTTGTTCTTTTTTATATAGAATGATTGGCGTGAGGACGTTGATGAAAGATTTGGGAAAATCTTTGCCTAAATTTCGTTATTTACATCGATTGATCAGATTGTTACTTACAAGGAAAAGATATTCACTTCAGTTTTAGCTTTAATTCCTAAAGAGGCATGTGAAAGAACAGAGGACATTTCACTTTGAAATACAGTAATCTGATTATCTTGTGTTGTTTTTCTTGCCCGGTGATTTGTGTGTTTGAACTCCAAACAAAAGAGATCTGAGACTATGTCTTATGAATTGTGCAGGCCATATTCAAGCCTCCTAAACCAATCCGTGGAGGAATTCCACTATGCTTTCCGCAAGTACGTGCTTATATTTCTTCCTTTTGCTTTGCAATTCATTATTCTCATGGATTTCTGTATATTATATGTGCAGTTCAGTAACCTCGGTACACTCGAATCCCATGGGTTTGCTAGAAATAGGATCTGGGAAATTGAAGCTAGCCCACCTCCTTTGCCATCGAATTCATGTTCTAATTCTTTCGTTGACCTGATCCTAAGGCCAACTGAAGACGACCTGAAGAGCTGGCCTCACAAGTAATATTCTTCGAAACTTGCTCTTTATAGTTTCTCAAAACAAAACAAGAAATATCTTGAGCTGTAGTTTGAGAGCATTACTAATTTTCATCTTGCTGTGTCCATTTCAGTTTTGAGTACAGGCTGAGGGTAGCTTTAGGAAGCGAAGGAGAATTGACTCTGACATCTCGTGTCAGGAACACCAACTCTGATGGAAAGCCGTTTACATTCACATTTGCTTACCACACCTATTTCTCTGTCTCGGACATCAAGTAATCTCATTGCGATTGCATTCACGTGTTTACCTCATTTTTCGGTTAAATTTAGAATAGAAAGGGATATTTTTTGTAATGTGCATTGTTTTTGCTTGTGTTCAGTGAAGTACGGGTTGAAGGATTAGAAACGTTCGATTATCTTGACAACTTAAAGAACAGAGAACGTTTTACCGAACAAGGGGACGCAATAACTTTTGAATCCGAAGTAAGTTTTCTGTTCCTTTTTTTTTTCGCCGAGTAAGTTTTCTGTTGCAATCTCTCCTTTTTTTCTTTTTGTCTTGTGTCATCATCACTCAAGAAGATAAACACTTGTTTCTTGATATAAAAAAAAATAGTTTGACAAGATTTACCTAAGCACCCCTTCAAAGATTGCTATTCTGGACCACGAGAAAAAGAGGACTTTCGTAGTTCGCAAGGACAGGCTTGCTGATGCTGGTAAGACCGAAACTCCGTCTTCCTTGTTGCAATTAGAATGTGAGTTTAATATGACTGAATAGTTTGGTAATAATCTTCCAGTGGTGTGGAATCCTTGGGATAAGAAAGCAAAGGCGATCTCTGACATGGGAGACGAAGACTATAAGCATATGCTTTGTGTGGAAGCAGCAGCTATCGAGAGACCGATAACATTGAAACCCGGTGAAGAATGGAAAGGAAGACTGGAACTCTCCGCGGTTCCTTCTAGTTACTCCAGTGGACAGCTTGACCCGAAGAAAGTCCTTGAGTGACATCTTTCAAATATCATATCGTTTCTCTTCTCTTTGAATAATTGCAGGTAACTTCAATTTGCTCCTAGCCATTTAGATTCTTATTGTTTTTAATTACTTGATAGCATGATGATTTTCTTTTGCCAATACCGTTGTGGTAATAAAAAGTTACATTTTGTTAGTGCAGTACTATAAAGAAACAAGTAAAAGAGGATTGGAGATCCATCAGATATATACTTATAAAAGAAACTGAGATCGAATAAAATTGTTGTTTCGTAGTTTCTTCTTTTGTTTTTTTTGTAACCACACACAATAACCATCTGCGGATTAAGATAAGAGACTCATTACAATGTCGCTTAATTACATTTCATGAGATTATGAAATAATTTAGGCAAAGACCACTCAGTAATTAGATTTGATTGAAGGCACATATAAGTAGGCGTTTTTTAGCAAGAGAAAAACTGTAGACGATATTGAAATAGCTGAAACAAAAATACAACAATTGGAAGTGTTACCATTTGTAGAATGTTTATTTTTGTTTAAATAATTGGTAAGAACCCGTATCTAGACATATGTGATGAGTGCGTGAAAAATTTGTGTTACTCAATATTCAAAACAATGATGGAAGTATATATAGAAATTAAGATCTTTATTAACCAGTTTTTTTAAGCTAGATATGAATGGCTATGTTTCGATCCATGGCATAGTAATAGTATATATCGTATCTGTTAAGGAATTATCAACCTGACCCATCAATCTAAATCAATTTTGATTTAACTCCAAGGGTTTAGTTCTTAAATTCTCAAAATTTGATCCAGAAAACAATGATTTTTGTTATAATCATACCCTAATTTAAAAGTAGGATATGGTGTTTATATTTGAGATCTCTGTCCGGAGTTGATTCCGTCACCTTGGCTGATAACAAATGAGCATTAACTAACTTCATTTATTGCAATAAAATAGATTATATACTACTCCTTCCCTTTTTTTTAAAGTGTCGTTTTGAGATACTAATTTTGTTTTATAAAGAGTGTCGTTTTACATTTTCGATGCAAATTTATAAACGAAATTCCGATTTTAACTTCACTATTTTAATGTATTAAATGAATAGAGAATTTTGTTTAAAATATTAATGAAGGATATAAAAGACTTTTTAACAGTTTTCTTAATGTATGAAAAATATAGAATGACACTTTTTTGTAAAAAAAGAAAGAATATGTAATATTGTATGTCTTTGAAATAAGGTTTATATATTGTACAGTGACAAAAGTTTTATGGTTTGTCAATTATTGAAGTGACGCAAGTAACTCGAGATCACAAGTAGTACAAGATAAAAATGGACGATACCACTAGAACACACACGTACGAGTAAAAGCATCTTTATCGTCAAACAAAGTTTTTTAACAATAAAATATTAATATTTTAAAATATGTTAATTATATGATTAAAATTTAAAGTTAAATTGTGTTATAGTCTACTTGTATTATGACACATGGAGAGATGGTCTCTCAACAAGAAACTTGAGTTTTTTAAAGAAGAAACTCAAGTTTCTTGTTGAGAGACCTCTCTCTTATTTTTATTTTTTTATTAATATTTTTGGTTGAGAAACTTGAAAAGATACTTCTAATGGAGATGCTCTAACAGAGATACTATTATGTGAAAACAGAATTTAATACAAAACAAAATTGCCGAAAAATGGCGAAGAAAAAAGAGACATAATTGCGGAAAAATATATATATATATATATATATATATTTTTGGTCACAATTGCGGAAAAATATAAAATAAATAAATAAGGAATTTTTTGGATCCACACAAGATTACATCTAGCTCGAACATCGAGAGATTCCTTAGCTTTTGCAATAAATATTTTACTCCTCTATACAAATCGTTATTGTCGTTAATGCTTTTCATCGGTTACAAAGTCATACTCTCAATCAGATTCATTGTATGTGGGAGCTGAGCTTTGTCCTTAAATTAAGAACCTTAGACCATAATTATTGAGGAATTTTTTAAGAACCTTTAACCCTCTCCCTCGTTAATCATGCTTTTAGTTGGTTCATTCTATTTTTTTTTTTTTTTTGTCAAAAGGCATTCAATTTAAAATATGAACGATTACATAAGATAAAATTTTAAGGCCTTATACTAGAATAAAGTTTGCATGATTATTTCATAATAATTAAAATATCAAACCTATAAATGAATCTAAAGAGAAATTTAGACAACCAAACAATGAAATAAACAAATTAGTATCTAGTGATGGGAACCACGACCACGACGACCATGCTTTCCTCTCTTTTGTACCGTTTTCAATTTCATTTCCTGGTATTTGCAGGAGGCTTTGTCACTCTCCCACCCATTGTCAAGCCAAGAGAGCTCATTTGCTCATTCTTAGCTTCATCCACATCACCTAGCATAGTGAGAAGGACTCTCAAATGCACTAGCTTGTGATGTTGAGTGAATGGATCAACTGCTAGAGCTTTTAGGACCTCAGTGTTGATAATGCTTGGTGGAATAAATTCAATAGCGGATATTTGAGTGGGAGTATATTGAAGGTATACTAATGAGGATATTATTTTCGAAGAGTTTGCTAAATGAGTAGTGTTTGTCTGTTCTGACAGTGAAGAAGAAGTGATAGTTGTGTACCTTTCAGCGGGAATAACTTGGCAATATGTAGAATCAAGTTGAATAGTGTAGTCTTATTGAGTACCAGATCCTGAATAAGATTGTATACTTGACACATCTTCTACAGTCTCGATATCTTCTGATTTAGAAGCAACATTACCATTCATGTTTGCATTGACTTGATTCTCAAGTCCTACTGTCTCATTTTTGTCCTTCACGTCCACCAAATCAAGCTTTTGGTGTTCACAAGATTGTGTAGCATAATGTTTACATTTATCTAGGAGTTCTTGTTGCTCGTTAATGGCGGCAAAAGAAGCTACATTCTCTTTTTGTTGAACGATCTCGTCAAAATCCACAAGTATATCCCCATTAACACCTTATGTTCCTATCTCCACACTTGTATTTTTCTGTGGCTTAATAGTCAAAAGATATCTCTTCCTCTTGTGACCCAAATTACCACATCTCTCACACATAGACGGATCCAAGTATACTCAACATTAGCCAGATAGATTCATTCTACTTACTTACTTACTGATTATTTTGTATGTTGTTTTGTTTAAAGATCATTTTAGAACTCAAAATGTGTTTTATAGTAAATGACATTTTAGTTTTTTTAATACAGCTTTTTAATAAAACTTCTGGTTATTTCTATTATTTTAATGTATTAACCAATAAAAAGTTATAGAAAATATTATACATATATATATACTTATTAGTTAATGTTAATGAATTGTTAAATTCATACAAATTTTGAAAAGTTTTGTTCACAGCTGAACTATATATGCATATATCTTAACATTTTATCCAAAAGCAGCCAAAAGTATCAAATCTAATAGTCCATGGACAAGTGGAGAAACATAAGTTGAAGAAATAAACCACATGACCAAGCCCCCACTCTTATTGTTTTCGGCTTTCGACACGTGTCTGTCTTCCCGAACCCACAAATCGCTTTAGAGAACCTTAATGATGTCGTAATTATCTGAATTGTTATTTTGTTTATTTATTTTTCAACCAAAAATATTCTGTTCCAAACAAAAGGTGAATATTATTTATATTATTATTAGTACTTCTGTATTATCTAAAATATTTAGATTTGTAAACTCACTTTCAGTGAATATGACAACACAACTTTGTTGAACCGAGTTCTTTTGACTTTTTAATCTCTAAATTATTTATGAATTTTCTTTTGATTTGTTTTGTTGTGTTCTCGGTTTTGATGTTATTTCGGCCGAGGTCAGAGCTAACACTATGAAGATTTCCTCTTTAAAATTGATCAAGTTTTCGGTTTACAAACCGAGTAGATTAAGGATTAAGTGGGGATCGAGGAGCTTTGAAGGTTTTATTGATATGAAATTATTACAAGTGTTTATCCCTCTAGACTTGTCTTAGTCGGTACTTGTTCTCTCTCTATTTTTCCATCCCCTACTTAATGAACTTAACGATCTATTTATAGGGGGTTAAGATCTACAGTAACTTGATTTAATTATGATTGTTGACCGAGGTGGAATCCATGTGTCGTTCCCAACTTTCTTCCTGTCTTCTCTTTGCATGCATCGGTCATGGCTGATGCCGAGGCCTATGCATTTACTCCACGTGTCTTCTTTGAAGCGGGTCGAACCGAGGAAGTGCGCCTCATTAAATGCTTAGCGGATCTCTTTCTGACTTCTTCATTAAATGTTGTCGGCCACGTCCTCGGTCTGAGACTGGGCCGAGTTCGTCGGGCTTTGACACTTAGTCAAATTTTTCCTTTTATTTGATGGGTCTTCTTCTTTTACTTTGGGCCCAACTAGTCTTTTTCTGGGCTTGGTATCTTGATACCGAGCTCAGGCCCAACAGTTGTTCCCCCAGTCCAGTGCACGTGTCATCTCGTGACTGGTTTACTTTTAATATAAAAAAGACGGTTGGGGCCCACGCGCCGAGCTCTACGCGAGTGGAAGATTTCTATAGGTTAGACCTAGGCTTCTTTTCGTGAATGGACCTTTTGGTTTCTTCCTCGTTTTCTTTATATTCTCCTCTTCTCAGTCATTTCTTCAATTCTTCTCCATCCGTGAAAGGTAGTCTCTCTCTTCTCCTTCTCTCTAAGTTTTGATTTTTTTTCGTCTTGAGTTTTATTTGCTTTCAAACATGTCGGTTGTTTCTATTTTTTCTTGGTCTTCCTCTTATGGTCCTTCCAACGTAAAAGGCTCTGAAGAAAGGATTTCTTCAAATAATAACTCCTCGGTTTCAATGACCGAGGATGAGTCTTTTGACAGAAAACACAAATTAGTTAAGGTACGATTGGAGATGAGGGGTGATGAAACGGTCGGTAATATTCCCGACGAAGAGAAGGATGACGCAAAGTCTGCGGCTCCTCCGAGCTCCCCCGCGAAAAACATTGATTCTTTTGGTCGTGTTATACCTGCCAACCCAAATTATACATACCCTGAGACCTGGGTTGATACTTGGCAGCAAACAAAGAAGACAGAAGAGCCTGAGGTCGGCAAACCATAGAAGAAGACCAGACCTCCTCGGCTTATAGGAAAAACATTGTCCACCGAGGAGACTCTTAACTCTACCTTCCCTTGGAGGCATGACGTCCCTAGTTTCGTCGTTAGGATTCCCGAGGAGAATGAACGTCCTTGGACTTGTCCCGAGGATTGGGTTTGTCTTTACGAATCCTATTTTAAGTTCGGTGGACTCTGGGTTACAATCCCAAAACTCTTCACCGATTTTTGCCAAGTCAGAAGTATCGCTCCTAGTCAGCTGACTGTTGCGGCTGTTCGCAACATGGTCAGTATTTTCGTCATGGGGTTTGAGCTCGGCATTCAAGTCGACATGAAGCTTTTTGAGGAGTTTGTTCGGGTTTGGAGGAACTCTACCCTCGTCGGCACTTTTTATGTCAATTTTAAAAAGTAATCACCGGGGAGACCTCCAAAACGCAAAATTGGCATACTCATTATTTTTACATGAAAATGAATAAGACCTCGGTCGCCGATTGTGAGAGGCGAATCCGATCTCTCTGGAATCAGAATCC
>OVAN01002571.1:0-24002 GCA_900406275.1 Anastatica hierochuntica
GATCCTCTCCTGAGATCTCTCGCCGGACGCAGCTTCCTTACCCACTAAAACGGCGTCGTCTTTGCCTAGGTTTCGGGATTGCTGATGGGCTGCTCCTTTCTTCGGCCCAACTATTATTCATGTCTTCTTGTTAATGGGCCTAGGGCGGATTTGGCCCAACATTAGTGGAGAATTGGTTCAGAAATGCACCTTTGTATTTGTCCCAAGTGGTGATGGATCATGGTGGCAGCGACTACATCCTTTTAAGAGACTTATAATTCAGTGAGAATGTAAAAAGCTTACACTTAAAGTAGTCCGGTGGAACTCCATTTAAATGCCTAGTTATGCATATCTCTTCTAATATGTCGATATGGTCAAGTTGATGTTCTGTGAAGAGTCCATGGAATTGATTTTCCTTCACCAAGGCTATGATCATTCCTTTGAGGTTGAGAAGGACGAATTGGATTCCTATCCAAGAAGAATGCATCAGAAGAATCGAAGTCTCCAATAGTTTGAGGATGGCGAGACTGATTATGTTGAACTCGCCCTTGAGGGGGTTGATTCTAAGGTAAACCTAGGTTAATCAAGGCTTGAAGTAGTTGTGTGAGTTGCTGTCATCCAACTAAATTCTCAGCTGGCATTTGTTGTGGGTTATCCACTCGAACATGTGCATTTCCCCTTCCTGGTTTGTTTTTTTTGAACGGGGGTAGCACAAAGAGGTTCTTGTGGGTTTCTTTGGACTCCTTGAAGTCCTACAGCAGCAGGTAAGTTGGAGTGAGGTAGAAGAATGGCAGCAGGGGCGACGGCAAGTCCATGGCCCGCAGCTACGTCTTCTTGTTCAATGAGAACAGTTTGATTGTCCACAAGATGTGGATGTCCATGAGGAGGATTCTAGTTCGGATTTTCCATAGCAGCTCATTTTTCTCTCTTTTTTCTCCTTAAGATATATTCAATTATTTCAATGGAAGGATTGGTTGTAGATCGGTCGTCCAAAGAAAGTCTCCTTTCCATAAAATCTGAAAAGAAAAAAACGAAAAAGAAGTAAAAATTGAAAATAAAAGAGTTCTAGACTAAAATCAATAAAGAAAAGTTCGTAGGTAACGAATCAAGTCCCCGACAACGCGCCATAAAGCTTGATAGCGTGTCAAGTTTCACCCAAAAAGACACTACTACTGCAAGTGAACAGCGTAGATGCAGTACTTCAGGTTATCGATCCCACGAGGACTAAGATCTTAACTACGAATTTCATGATTAATTTAAGCTAAAACATAAAATAAAAAATGTTGTTTGGTGAGTTTAAAAGTAAAAGAAATCACTTTAAAATGATTAAAATGATGTAAACCAATGGGAAGAACCGCTACGCATATAGGACATTCGCAGAGAATCATGCATCATAGAGAAAACCGATTTGTTTAGGGATTAGAATTAAGAAACATCTATAACTCGAAGACACTAATTTAGATCCTCTCCACTTTTGAGGTTAAGGATTCTATACTAAATATCAAAGAATCTAGACGTTCGAATGGTCTTAAAATAATTAGCATGCTTTAAATAGACACTGGTTTCAATAAGTTCACTGAGCCAAGGAGATCTACTTTCGAAGCCTACTCGAACTCAAAATGCCAAAGATTTGGTTCAGGTGATTTAATAAGATTTTGGAATGCAAATATACCTATGGACAAACTACTAGATGCACAAATATAGTAATCATGCATAAAGATCAACCGAGACAAATATTATATGAATCCCTAATCAAATACTAGCATCTCATGAATACATGATCTCTTTGAGAAGCCTACAAACCTAACTAATGAACTTCTCAGACATGGAGCACGAAAAACAGCAAGAAATCAATGAGAAAAATATCATTAAATAGATCAAGAGTAAAAAAATCTTCTCTGTGTCAAAGTATGAAATCGATCTCTCCAGAGAACACTTAAAAACTTAAAGAACAAAGAAAAGAATCTCTCAAAACTTTTGACGGTTTGTAACTCTCTGTAAAAATTTGTGGCTCTCTATTTCTAAAGGCTAAAAACAACTTCTTTTTAGTAGTGTTTCTTAGAGCATCCTCGGTTATGTCGGTTCTTGATGAATCAAATTCGGTTAAGCGAACCGAAAGTTATGATTTGAAATCTGTCTCTTACCATGAAATGTCTTTGTGACCGTAGTGTACCAAAAATGAACACTCAGCCGATGGTTGCAACTCCATCACCCGGTCACAGCTTAAAATGTTGCTCCACTTGCTTTCTTTCCGAGACAAACAGACGTGTCTTCGCTTAAACGACTATAAGTTCTCGGTCACAACTTCAAATGACTTCAAACCACTTGAGTTTGAAATCTAACTAAAAATTCCAATTTTCGACCGAATTCCAGCTCAATCTAACGAAGGGAAGACCTTTGTTCATGACGATCTTTCTGATGTTGAGAATCTGTCCAGATTGGTAAAATGCAAAACTCAAGTGTTTGAGTCTTTGTCTTCATGATCCATCAATGAAACTTGTTTGGTAATATGAATGAGGTCCAATAAGCACGTTTCTCCATCCTTTTTGATGATTTAACCTGATTAGTCCCTAAAATTACAAATAAGAGAAACCAACCAGTAGAGGTCGAAAAAGCATTAAAACATGCAAATAAATACGTCAAAATCCAACTAAAAATGGTAAAATAATAGTGTTATCAATGGGCTTTATCATACATGAACATGGTAAAACACTAACACTTGGGCTATATTTTAACCGATTTTACCACCCTTTCTAAGTTTAAGTGGCTATTCTTATATTTAGTGTAGTGATTGCACCCTTGCATAACCCTTAAAAACATTCCTTCACACCCCCTATTTATTAAAATGTGAGACCACTTTTGGAAAGTGCGCTCACGGGAAAAATTCCGAGTGAATTGGAGTTGAACGACAAAGATGATACTTCTATAGAGTTAGCCTCGTGTTAAGGATAACTAGATTCTTAGGAGGGGAAAATCTTTAGTAGTTTTGGGTTCATTCGAGTCTTGGAAATGGCTAGTGTATATTTTGGCAAGTAAATGTTCCTAATGTGTATAAGATCCCAGTTTGTGTATGTATAAAAAGAAAAAAGAAAGGAAAAAGAGAAAAAGAAATAAGTGAAAAGAAAGACACTAGAGATTAGAAAATGGCATAAGCTCTAGCTTTAGAAATTAAAGAAACCCCCTAGAGAGTCCACGCCTAAAGAGACAAAATTATTGAATAAAAAAGATTATTAGATTATGTGACTCTAATATTCAAGAAGAAGATTAGAAGTTTAGAAAGAAATATGCCTAAAATCTCTAGTTGTCAAAGAAAAAAAAAAGAATGAGTGTTTTCATGGAATAAAAAAGTTTATGGTTTCTAGTACCAAGAAGGTAAACACTTCGAGGTTGTGCCTAAATTTTTAGGAAGTATTGGGTGGGATTGATTAGAGGAAGTATTGGCTTTGTAAGCATAAATTGTTCGGCTACCACCTTGCTTTTGCCTATTGCCTTGCACTACTTATTGAGAGAAGCCACTAAAAATCGAGTGAAACCATTCTTTCAAGCACTTCTTCACACAAAAACCCTTTCAAAAACATTACATCGATTGGATGAGATACATTGCCTATAGGTAAAGAACTCACACCTAAGTTTAATTGAATGTAAAAGGGAATTGACAGAATTATTCATGGATGCTTAGCTTGTATTTTAAGAGTTGGTTTTGTGATAATCATAGCGAAGCACATGGATTTTTATATGAACTTTGTAACATTATACTTGTCTTTAGGACAATGAGAAATATGACATTTTTTCTATTGTGGTTCTGAGTTCCTGCCTTTAAATCTCACTTCCATGTTTGGTCTTTGTTATTTGCTTGAGGACAAGTAAAGGGCAAGTCTTGGGGAGTTGATGTTTATATATTCTCATACATCTTTAGGTTCACGTAAGTCATGCTTTGTCTACATTTAGGTTGTAAATAATGCATTTAATCACTAGAACTATGTAGTTTAGGAGTTGAGTCAAGGTATAGGATTATGTTGCATTTGCATATCTCTTTGTATTTCTGAGTACACCTTTGAAGAGGCTCAATGGGAAGCTCTATGGGTGAATTCTAGATGGAATTATGGTCAAGAATCAACAGAGAAGGAACTAAATGAATATGAAGAAGGTGGAAGAAAAGGTCCAAACAATGGAGAAAGGAACAAGCAAAAGACTACAAATACTACCCACTATTGACCAGACAAGTCGATAGTGTGTAGCATGAGGTCTAGCAGCAAGCACGACTAGAGATCTGCCAAATGCTACCCACTATCGACATGCAAGGTCGATAGTACGCAACATGAGCTCGGTAGCTCGCTGCATCCAAGGCAAAATCACTTTAGGACAACTCTTCTACCTTCTAATTTGTATAAACTGCTCTCTAATCTCATCAAGAACATATCTTTGATATCTTTAATATCTTTCATCTCTTTTCATTAATTTGGTAGCTTTTGTAATTTCTTTTAAGGGTTTTATGTCTCTAAAAATATCAAACCTTGTAGATACCTTGGATCTTTTATTTTATATTTGTGTCTCTCTTCTTCTTCTATCTCTTTTAGTTCATAGATCTAAGATTATGGAAGCTCAAAGACCCAAACTTTGTCTTTGGAGTTCCATGGATCTTAGTGAGATGGATCTTAATGAGTATATTCCTTTAGGATCTTAAGATAGAGTAGTCTAGTATTAGATCTAGGGTTGTAATGGGTAATAGGCTAGATTTTGGCATAGATTTCTATTAGATTTTGTTTAGATAATTAAAAGAATCATGCTTGCTCATTGATGCCTAGTAAGTGTTCGATAAAATGCTTGAGAGAAAAATCTATGTTTTTCATCTTGTCTCACGAGAGTAGAGTGCTACTGATGTTAGATGGCTAAAAGATCTTGTAGATTACTATTACTTGCATGTTTAGATAGACAAGAAGCGAGAGTTTAGTCTTGTAATGTTCATGGGTGAATAAATCTTCGCCATGAGACTGGATAGATCGATAATAAGAGGATCCTTAGCCTAGAAATAGCTTTAATCATTTAACAAAGACTAGATTAGATTTATTACGATTCTAGATTGAGCCTGAACCGACTGCTATGTCTCAAGATTCAATATGTATTAGTGTTACGAGTTTTTAAGTTTGCAATTTTCTTATGTTTTACTTATTGCTTGCTTTAATTAATTCTTTCTTTATGAAATTTAATTATGTTTACTTATGTTTATGCTACATTGAGTTGAGATTAGTGACACCCCAACTTAATTTTATTCTCCTAGACTTAGGCTTTTAGTGTATTCTCTTTTGTTTAGTGTCTAGCTTAAACCCCTTTAAATCCTTGGAAGATAACCCTAAATACTACAATCTAGCAATAGTTCGCTTGCAGTTTAGTGAGTTTTTAACTTCTAGATTTATGAAAAAAAGTGAGAGAGAGCATGTTCACGGTGAACTCCTTGTTCTCCCAGGGTCGAATTTCCGGCGTGAATCCGATCTCTGCTCCGGCATGGCGTTCCCCCATCCGTCCCCCTCCCCTCCCTCCAGACCCCCTGACCCGTCCTATCTCTCAAACTTCCCCTCTCTTCTTTCCCTTTCCTCCCAATCTACCTCAACTTCTCCTTCTTCCTCCTCACAACTTGCACCAACTGTGATGAAAGAAACCAATCCTCTCCCCCTTCTTACTTCTATTCCTCCTCCTGTGATGGATTTAACCCAACCAATTACTGTGTTGGCAGCCTTAAGAAACTCTTCTAAAAACCCTAATCCCCAATCTGGAATTACTGTTCATTCAACAGACTCATTTGGATCTTTGTCATCAATGGACCAACGTGAGCTCACACAACCTATCACTCTTTCTGCTCCTCTAACTTCCACTGTAAGCACAGCTTCCTCAACCTTTGTACAGATGGCTCAAGGTATCTTGGGACCTTCTCCTCAAAACCTTCAGGTGCTAACCTCAAAGACCTCTGAAACTGCCGGTAAGCTACCTGATATTTCCCCTCCAGAGTCATGGGCAGATAAGCTCAATAGATCCTCTGACAAATCTCTGAAGAGGGTAGCCCCGATCTCCTTATCCCCGGCAGGCATTCCCAGAGTTCTAGTCCCCGACTCTGTCTTTGTAGCTGGTGCTGAGATTCATGAAGATTTTATTGTGGGAAATTTTCTCTCCGAAATCTCTCCTGTAAGCCAAATAAAGAGTGTTCTTAATCATATGTGGGGCAAGAATTCAAAGATTGAGCTTCATGTAAATTCGGTGAATCGTTCCATGCTAATTCGTATTCCAAGTGCTTTCATCAGGAAAAAAGTATTGGAAAAGAAAGTTTGGCATGTGGGAGAGGCAATGATCTATGTATATCCATGGGGTTCTTAAGATTCTAACTTGAATATGGAATCCATCCCACTGTGGGCACATGTCAAGGATGTTCCCCTTGATCTTATTCACCCAAAAGGGCTCAACTTCATTGCTGGATTGATAGGTGAACCGGTAGAAACAGATGAATATACCTTGAGCATGTTAAACACCACCACGGCTCATGTCAAAGTTGAGGTTGATGTTACAAAACCTTTACATGCAGAAGTGGAAATAGAAAGGGAAAATGGTCAGATTCTTTCTCTTCAAGTGGATTACCCATGGGTTCCACCATCTTGCTCCCATTGTAAAGGGATTGGTCATGGTATTCGCTTGTGCCCCAACACGAAGGCTATATCGGTTCTTAAAGCAAAACAGGCTTCCAACATTGTAGCTACCCAAACCCCTGATTCTTCCCCAGCCTTATGCACTTCAGTTTGCCCTCCTCCTTCTATCCAGGCCCCTGCCCAAAACCAAACCCTGACTCAAAAGAGCCCTGTATCTCCCACTTCTTCCTCTAAACCCTCCCAAAATCATTCCAGCCATGTCCGTCCCAAAAAACTGGTTAATCCTAAAAACTCCTCCATTTCTAAGAAATTTTCTCCCTTAGCAGCCCTTGACCCAATCCTGTCTCAAAAACCTTCATCTATCCTCCCCAATGTAAACTCCTTCCCATCCTATAATCATCCTCCCTTAACTCACTCCCCTCCTATCTCTCTTACCCATCTCTTCCCAGAAATAATTGTACCTACTAGTAACCTAGTCTCATATCCTGACTTACCTGGACAGGGAACCCTCCCTCTTGTGGGAGTGACCCCTAATCCTTCTTTATGAATACTCAAGGTTTTTTTTGGAACGTCCGGGGGATTAATGACCTGGATAAGCATAGACCCGTATCTAATTGGTTAACTATGCATAAGCCAATTTTTGGAGCCTTTTTGGAGACCCACATCAAAGTAATAAATTTGAACCAGATTATGCATCGTACCTGTCCAGGATGGAGCTTTCTTTCCAACCACGTGTCTGATGAAGATGGAAGGATTATCTTAGTGTGGAAGTATCCCGCCTCTGTTATATTGATCCAGCAATCAAGGCAAGCTATTACTTGTGAGGTGGAGATAGTAGGAGGTCAAAACTTTTATCTCACAGTGATATACGCAGATAATAATCTTGAATTGAGAGCTGACCTCTGGTGTGAGCTTATATCCACTGAGCAAAATCTGGATCTTTCAAGTCACCCATGGATCCTGGGAGGTGACTTTAATCAAATAATAAGCCCATCAGAGCACTCTTCTCCTCAAGTGCTTCATCTCACCTCTAATATGCTCCAATTGCGTGACACACTCCTTCAGCTTGAACTCTCTGACCTGAAATTTCAAGGACCAAAATTAACATGGTCAAACAAGCAGCCTGCTAATCCTATTGCAAAGAAACTTGATAGAGTTCTTGTCAATCAAAGTTGGATTTCCTCTTACCCTGATAGTGTCGTTACTTTCTTAGCCCCTAAGTTCTCAGACCACTCCCCTGCCTTGTTAAACCTAGCCTGCCCCCTACATATTTCAGGCTCTAAACCTTTCCGGTTTTTTAATTTCCTTACCAAGCACCCGTCCTTCTTACAGAAGATGGAGGAACAATGGATTCTAGCTGGAAATTCAATGCCCCAAGAGACAAGCTTCGCCGCTTTGTGTGTCAAACTGAAACAAATGAAGTATTCACTCAAGACTCTAAATAGAGATAATTTCAGTAATATTCAAATGAGAGTGAGTGAGGTTAACAGTTTGCTTCATCTTGTGCAGTTACAAGCTTTACAAAGTCCTACACCTCAACTACTCCTTGATGAAAGGAACCTGCAAGATAAATGGAATTTCCTCAGAAATATAGAAGAAAAATATTTCAAGCAAAGGTCTCGTATTAACTGGTTAAAGGAGGGTGATCAAAACAGTAGGTATTTTCACATGGTGACAAAGTCCAGAAATTCTTATAATGCGATCAGGTCCTTATTCTTACCTACTGGACAGCAAGTTACAAACCCCGAGGAAATTAGCAGAATTGTTGTGGATCATTTCAGAGACATCCTAAATCCTTCCTCTCTAATTCAAGTCTCTTGTCCACCATCTTGGTTTCAGAGTTTAACAGTGTTTAAATGTGATGACGAGTTGAAAAGAAAGATGACCAGATTCCCTAGTGTAGATGAAATTACTAGAGTTCTTCAAAAGTTGAATCCAAATAAAACTCCACGCCCGGATGGTCTCACCTCTGCGTTCTTTAAAGCTGCCTGGGGACTGCTTAGTCATGATGTAACTTCTGGTATATCTCATTTTTTCACAAGTGCTTTCATGCCGTCAGCTGCCAATTCTACAATTCTTACTCTGGTCCCAAAGCTCCCTGGAGCTTCCCAAATAACAGAGTTCAGGCCGATATCCTGCTGTAACACGCTGTATAAGGTGATCTCTCACTTGCTAGTTTCCAGACTTAAGCCACTGCTCCCTTCCTTCATACTGCGTAATCAGACTGCATTTGTAAAAGGCAGATTAGTACTGGAAAACTCGTTATTAGCTAGTGAGTTAGTGCAAGGCTATCATAAAACTAAGGGTCAGAAAAGAATAACGATAAAGGTCGATATTGCAAAGGCTTTTGATACTCTTCGTTGGGAATTTGTTTTAAACAGTTTGCGAAGTATAAAAGTCCCTGAATTGTTTATTAAGTGGATCAAAGCTTGCATTACTACTGCATCATTCTTGGTGGGTTTCAATGGATGTATCCATGGCTATTTCAAGAGTAAACGTGGAATAAGACAAGGTGATCCCATTACTCCCTATCTCTTTGTCATAGCCATGAATTTCCTCTCTATGTTACTTGATAAGGGTGCACGGGAAGGCAAATTCGGTTATCATCAAAATTGTAAGGAAGAGGGTATTACTTACTTGTGCTTCGCGGATGACCTATTGATCTTCACTGATGGCTCTATTGACTCAGTTAGGAGCATTCTACGTATTCTGAAGGAATTTCAGGATGTCTCTGGTCTTGGCATCAACCTGCAAAAGACCTGCTTTTACTCATCATGCTTATCAGAAGAAGAAATCGAGCACATCAAATGGGAAACTAGAATAGTACATGGTCAACTACCTTTCAGATACTTGGGACTTCCTTTGTGTACAAAGAAACTCTCTCTAGCTGATTGTGCTCCACTAACCCAGAAGGTTAAGACCCGTCTCAATGGCTGGACCAGTAGAACCCTATCCCTGGCAGGCCGATTGCAGCTTCTAAACTCAGTAATTTCTGGAATTACTGGTTTCTGGTGTCAAACTTTTGCTCTGCCTAAGAAGTGTATCTCTATTTTGAACTCTTTATGTAGCACATTTCTCTGGAGAGGGGCAACAGAAGCCATTAATAATGCTAAGGTAGCTTGGGAGACAGTGACTTTACCAAAAGAGGAGGGAGGTCTTGGTTTGAGAAATCTTACCTTATGGAATACGGCTAGTTTACTCAAGCTTATTTGGCTTATTTTCTTTAGAGCAGGTTCCATTTGGGTCGCATGGTTCAAGCGTGTTATCCTTTCAGGTAGTCTGAGCCGATTCTGGTCTATAGGAATCAAGCAAAAACACTCTTCGTTAGTGAATAGATTAATCAAGCTCAGAGGACTCATTTATGGTTGGATAAATCTGAAAGTAAAGAGTGGAAGAAAGTGTGATTTCTGGCATGACAACTGGTCACCATTTGGCAAGTTAGCAGATTACCTAAAGCCAGAAATGATTAGAGGCGGCAGGATTGGAGTTCCTCT
The DNA here is from genome assembly GCA_900406275.1 of Anastatica hierochuntica. Classification (NCBI taxonomy): domain Eukaryota; kingdom Viridiplantae; phylum Streptophyta; class Magnoliopsida; order Brassicales; family Brassicaceae; genus Anastatica; species Anastatica hierochuntica. The sequence goes on from OVAN01002571.1 coordinate 10,106, forward strand.
AAATAGTAAGCTATCTGATCTTTGTATCAATGGAGCCGGGAATATACCTGTGGCAAGAACGAAAAGGATGGTTTCTCTGCATGTATTCCTCACTACGCTGACACTTGAAGAAGGTGAAGACTCTTACTCTTGGTGGATTGATGACAGTCATAGAGATGGAAACAGAATCTCGACGATTGCTTCAGCATTAAGAGAGGCAAATCAGAAGGTCCAATGGTATAATATTGTCTGGTTAAAGAGCGGCATTCTAAAGCATAGACTCAACTCATGGCTATTTGTGTTAAACCGAAAACCCACAAGAGACAGACTTTGTTCCTGGGGACTCACCACTGACCTGAATTTCTTGCTCTGTGGTTACGCCAATGAATCGAGAAACCATCTGTATTTCGATTGTCCATTTAGTTGGAGCCTCTGGTCGTGGGTTGCAAACCGATGTAACTTCTCTCCCTCTTCAAATTGGGATGATAATCTTCAAGCTCTGGTTAATATACCAGATTCAGGATGCCGAAAGTTTTTGACTATCCTGTGTTGGCAAGCTTCAATCTACATCATATGGAGCGAAAGGAACTCTAGACTTCATCGACATACTTATCGATCGATTGACAGCCTGTATAAGCAAATGGATCGCCTGGTTAGGGACAAGACCGCGAGCTTCAGAGAAAGCAATCCCACCAAAGCATCTCGTCTCTTCCAGATTTGGTGTCACTCGCAAGTTTAGATCTGTGTCTGCCCTAATTGATCGAAGGTATTGCGAAATTTTCTCCCTGATCGGTGAAAGATTAACCGCTTCTGATAGTTGGTTGGTTAACTGCTGGTTCTAGCTCAATCCCTGGTTTGAATTCAATTCTGGTTCAGTTATATTTCAACTTGATGTGTTGTCATTTTGGGTGTAAAAGGCTTCTCTGGGCTCCTTTGGGCTATGTAGGCTTTTTATTTTCAATTTAAATTCGAAAATCCATTAACAAAAAAAAAAACTTCTAGATTTATAAATTAAAACTTTTTTATAAGTCGTAGAAAACCGCCCCGACAGTATCCTTGCTCTTCACTGCCCTTAGCCTTTAAAATATCTTCCTCTTTCGCTCTTCACACCTTAATATACGATATAGATATCTTTAATAGTTCCAACATCAACTCTTGTATCTCGCTTGCTCGTGGTCCAACCTTCCCATTTGCATATCGTGCTTTCGAAACCTCTGCAATAACCTTTAAAATTTTCTTCCTCCCAAGTGAGCTCTTGATGCAACGAAACATCTGTGTTCCAAATTTAATACCTTTATCTATTAGGATATATTAGGATATACACTACATATTGTAGATAATTATGCACTTAGATTAGACTTTATCATATTAGGATTCTATTTCATTATATAAATACTTGTTATCGTTAATGTTAATACACAACACTTTACAATCTATTTCATGGTATCAGAGCAGGAAATCCTGAAACCTAATTTTCTCTACAATTCTACAAAATTTAACATTTTTTTCCTTTCTACCGAAGCAAAACAGAGACGTGATCTGTTTTTCTTCTTCTTCAAGTCTTGCTTCTTAAAACCTTCAAAGAATCATGGCTGCTGAGTCTACTTCTCGTTCTACAACCTACACCTCTCCTACCGCCGATGATCCACCACCCTCACCGTACTTTCTTCATCCCTCCGACAATCCTGGATCCCTAATAACACCCGTTCTGCTCCGTGGTGACAACTACTCCGAATGGTCCACAGAGCTTTATAATTCTCTTCAAGCCAAAAAAAAACTCGGATTCATCACTGGAACAATTCCTAAACCAACTACAGAACCTGATTTGTCACGATGGCTAGCAACAAACGCTATGATCGTCGGATGGATACGTACTTCTATTGAACAAAAGATACGATCCATCGTGACCTTTGTTCCTGATGCTTCAAAGCTGTGGGAGAATCTTCAACGCCGTTTCTCTGTTAGAAACGGTGTGCGTATCCATCAGCTCCGTGACGAAATCAATAGCTGTCAACAAGATGGTCAAACAGTCATAGAATATTACGGAAGGCTCAGGAAACTATGGGAAGAGCTCGATAATCTCAAAACACCTCGATCTTGTACTTGTGATGCAGCTGCTGATATTGAGAAAGAAAGAGAAGAAATACGTGTCCACAAGTTCCTTTTTGGTCTTGATGAGACACGATTTCGTCGAATTCGATCTCAAATTATTGATAAAGATCCTTTACCTGACATCAATAGTGTATACTCAAGGGTGATTAGAGAAGAACAACACAATAACACATCTCGTTCTAAAGAACTAAAAACAGAGGTCATGGGTTTCTCTGCAAACGCAGATATTTCAAAACAGGAATCATCTCATGCCATTGTTGCTGCAACTAAGAGTCATGACCCAAACAGATAATGCACTCATTGCTCACGCAAAGGCCATGACAACTCTGAGTGTTTCCTTCTTCATGGGAAACCCGATTGGTGGTATGAGCAGAATCGGAACAACGCACCCTCCCAGAGCTATTCACAACGTGGACGTGGAGGGCGCACTGGAAACAGAGGACGTGGGCGCAATAATTCTACACGAGTTGTTGCTCATAACACTACTTCGCCAGCTCCTGCAACATTGAACAATGAGCAAATTGCTTAATTGCTTCAACTTCTACAAACATCACGATCCACAGTCACCACCGAGAAGCTCTCTGGTAACACTAAAATCACTGATGTTATTATCGATACAGGGGCTTCTCATCATATGACTGGGAATTTGTCACTTCTAAGCGATGTTTTCGATATATTACCTTCTTCCGTGACCTTTCCTGATGGTCGTTACTCACGTGCAGTGAAGAAGGGCAGACACATATTGAGTTGTGACTATTATATCTGTGATGTTTTATATGTTCCTGACTTCACCTGCACATTGATCTCTGTATCTTGCTTATTGAAACAAACAGGATGCATAGCTATATTTACTAATACTCTGTGTGTCTTGCAGGACCGTTTTACGAAGACCCTGATTGGGACGGGTGAAGAACGTGAAGGAGTTTATTATTTTACCGGAGTCACAGCTGCCCATGTTCATCGTACTGCGGCCAAGAACCTTTCTACTTCAGAACTATAGCACCGACGGCTTGGACATCCGCCTTTTAGAGTTTTGTCTTCTTTATCGCTTTTAGATAATTTGGTTTTTGATTCAGAACAAGCATCTTCTTGTGAAATCTGTTTTCGCGCTAAACAAACGCGATGTGCTTTTAATGAAAGTTCGAATAAAGCTACTGAACCATTCTCTTTGATTCATTGTGATGTTTGGGGCCCTTATCGCACACCTTCTACTTGTGGCGCAAGATACTTTCTAACGATAGTTGATGACTTTTCTCGAGCCGTATGGACTTATTTGATGCTTGAGAAATTAGAAGTTTCACGATTACTACAAGAATTCTTTGCTCTCTGCGAAAGATAGTTTGGTAAACGCATCAAACAAATACGGACAGACAACGGTTCAGAATTTATGGTGTTGGCTTCGTTCTTTAAGAAACATGGCATCCTGCATCAGACATCTTGTGTTGATACACCACAACAAAATGGACGGGTAGAGAGAAAACATCGTCACATTCTTAATATTGCTCGTGCATGTCTCTTTCAAGCTCGTCTTCCTTCATATTTTTGGGGAGAAAGCATACTCACAGCAGCTCATCTTATCAACTACACGCCATCCAAAATTCTTAATGGTAAATCTCCATATGAAGTTTTGTTTGGCAAGAAACCCGATTATGATCAACTAAGATTCTTTGGTTGCCTTTGCTATGCTCACCGGAAACCACGAGATAAAGACAAATTCAGTGATCGTAGTCGACGTTGTCTATTCATGGGATACTCGTACGGTAAAAAGGGATGGTTGCTTTATGACATTGAACGACAAGAGTTCTTTTCTAGTCGAGATGTGGTCTTTTCAGAAACAAAGTTTCCTGGTATTGATGACGAGTATGTGACACCTCCTCTGCATTACTATGACCCTACGGTTGATGATTGGCTACCTCCGGGCCATGATTCCAGGGGGAGCTCATCTTTACCGACCCTCACTCCTCCATCTCCTACACCACCCGCTGCCATTACCAGTCACTCACCATCATCATCGTCTGATACTCATTCTACACAGAACCAGAATACCTCTTCCGTAGACCCTCTCATCACTACTACTACTCCGTCTATTCACTCTCCTTCATCCTCACTACCTCAACCTACTATAACAACACATACGAAAGCTCCTGAACCAGAAAACTTACTCGAGCTTTCTCTCGTACCTGCAACTAAACACTTGCCCGAGCCTCCGCCTGCACTTGAAACAGAACAGCATTCTACATCTCCTGGACTTCCTGAAATACTTGGTCGTGGGCATCGTACTAAGACACCATCTATTCTGTTCAAAGACTTTGTCACACACTCGGTTCAGCAAAATAATAAACTCCTTCATGATCAATCCTTACCTAATCTCGGTCTTCTACAAACGAACTCAGGTAACACACCGTATCCTATTTCTAGCTATGTAACTGATGTTTCTTTTTCAGCTCCACATAGAGCATACATGTCTGCGATTATCCGCGATGATGAGCCAAAATATTATAAGGATGCTGCAAAACTAAAGATTTGGTGTGATGCCATGGATCACGAGATTGATGCCTTCGATGTCACTGGTACTTGGGATATTACAACTTTTCCTCCTGGAAAGAAGGCTCTGGGTAACAAATGGATTTACAAGAACAAGTATCGTTCTGACGGATCTTTAGAACGTCATAAAGCACGTTTGGTTGTCCTTGGAAACAATCAAACCGAAGGTGAGGACTTTAATGAAACTTTTGCGCCTGTAGCCAAGTTATCTACTGTTCGGTTCATACTAAAAATTGCCGCGGCTAAGGACTGGTTTGTACATCAAATGGATGTCCAAAACGCCTTCTTACATGGTGATCTCGAAGAAGAAGTCTACATGAAGCTTCCGCAAGGATATAAGTGTTCCGATCCTACTAAAGTATGTCGCTTCAAGAAGGCTCTTTATGGCCTTCGACAAGCGCCACGCTGTTGGTACGCTAAATTAACTACGGCTCTCTTACAATTTGGTTTTACTCATGAGTATGCTGATCATTCATTATTCTCCAAAGTTCGTGGTTCGGTTTGTCTACATATATTGGTCTATGTTGATGACTTCGTCATTGCATGTAACGATGCTAAAGCCTTACAAGAATTCAAGGACTATCTACAACAATGCTTTCGCATGAAAGATCTGGGAAAACTCAAATATTTTTTGGGTCTTGAAGTGGCGCGTAACCACACTGGTTTCTACATTTCACAGCGCAAATATGCGCTTGATATCATCAGCGAAGCCGGCCTCTTGGGAGCTAAACCATCACCGATCCCCATTGAGCTTAATCACAAGCTTGTCGTTGCCGAAGAACCGTTAGCAAATGCGCAGCAATACCGACGTTTGATAGGACGTTTAATATACTTAACTAACACACGGCCTGAGCTTGTCTATAGTGTTCATATCTTGTCGCAATTCATGCAGAAGCCGCTTTTGCCACATTGGGAGGCAGCTTTACGCGTTGTTCGATATCTAAAAGGTTGTCCTGGTCAAGGTATATTTCTCAAACACAAGACACTCTTCAGATTAGTGCTTATTGTGACTCGGACTGGGCTGCTTGTCCACTTACCCGTCGGTCTCTCAGTGCCTATATTGTCTTTCTTGGTGATTCTCCGGTGTCCTGGAAAACAAAGAAACAGGATACAGTCTCTCTCTCTTCTGCAGAAGCAGAGTATCGTGTTATGTATGTTGCCTTAAAAGAGCTAAAATGGGTCAAGCAACTCCTACAGTCCTTCGGCTTCTCTCATCCTTCTCCTATGCAGCTATTTTGTGACAGTAAATCGGCAATCCATATTGCAGCGAATCCTGTTTCCATGAACGAACGAAACATATTGAGAAGGATTGTCATCATGTTCGAGAAGCGGTTCAATCGAAGTTGATCACCACGGTACACGTCAATTCCAAAACTCAACTCGCAGACATTTTGACCAAACCGCTATCTCGTCCTCTCTTTGGAGATCTCATGTCCAAGTTGGGTATTCGTCATCTCACACTTCCAACTTGAGAGGGAGTATTAGGATATATTAGGATATACACTACATATTGTAGATAATTATGCACTTAGATTAGACTTTATCATATTAGGATTCTATTTCATTGTATAAATACTTGCTATCGTTAATGTTAATACACAACACTTTACAATCTATTTCATTATCTTAAAGTTAGAAGAGTTTCTAGCAACGACATGCCCATACACTCTCCATGGACATAATGGGTCTACATAATTGAGAATGAGTTTTGTTGTATCAGATTTCAACTGTCCGAATGTGAAGAATTTAGTCACTGCATATAGGAATATCACTGCTTACGTCTCAGCCTTATCCTTGAAAATGCATCCAGCATACAACTCATCATTAAGATCAAGCCTCCATGTTGCCCTCTTTATGCTTATAGGTATCATCCAACATTAGTTCTACTATTGTCGTTTTCAAGTCTACATCATCTCTAGCAGCTTCAAATAAATTATTCAGATTCCGAGTGACTTTGTTTACATCTCTCCGATACGCAAACACTGCTAGGCTAGTATCTTCTATGTTTTTTTAAACCTCTTCTCTCGCTGTCTCATGCCTTGTAGTTTCCATCATCTCAAATGCTTCAACCCTCTGCACATTTGATGTCTCGCCAAAGGGTGATCCATGTGCGTTTATGTGTCATGAACGTCCATCAACGATGTACTCAGGACGTGGTCCCATTGGAAACCTTTCATCATTAGAAACCACTATACCATGACCTATACTGAAGGAGAAATTATTTTTTTTTGTCCAAGCGCAATTGTTTTCCCCTTTTCTAGTGTACTACCCTACCTTCACATGCATTGGGCCTCTTTCTCTTCCATATAGTTACTTAATCACAACCAATGCGTGATGTTCTGCGTTGTAGCTTCCATGCTCTCAATGAACTAGTCTGATTGCACAGGTGTTGTCACATTAACAAGCCTTGTAATCCTACTTACATTTGTTTGATATAGCTCATATTCCTCCTCTTTCGGATCATCATCAAATACCACTAAACCATGACCCGTACTGAAGGAGCAATTATTTTTTGGTCCAAGTACAATTGCTTTGCCCTTTCTAGTGTACCACCATACCTTCACATGCATAGAGTCTCATTATCTTCCATATAGTTCCTTAATCACAACCAATGCGTTATGTTTTGCGTTGTAGCTTCCATGCTCTTAATGAACTAGTCTTGTTACACAGGTGTTGTCATATTAACAAGCTTTATAATCCATCTTACATTTTTTGTATAACTCACCTTCCACCTCCTTGGGATTATCAGCAACAAAAACAGTTGTATGAGGGCTTATATGCATATTTCTAAACACAAAAATTTGCATCATGTTTTCGTCATTCTGAAAAGTTTCTCGAGTCTGGGATCTATCATCAGTGCCACATTTAGGCATAAAAATTTTCCTGATGTCACCTATATGATCGTTTTTGATGGAAACGACAACTCCTCCAAGGTCAACAAGATTCAAATGTGCAGCCATGGTATTTTCTTTGAGGAAGAACCTCAACTCGTTCTTGTTGTCTATGACAGCAAGAGACCTTCTTCTTGAGGCAAACAACAAAAGATCATGTTGAAGCCAAAATCTAAGCTTTGGTGTCATCTCATCTAGGCTAACCATCTCTCCAACGGTAGCAACAAGCTCATCGTACTGCATATCCTTGTTTACTGCTATTATATTCGACCCCCATCAAGTTGTAACCACAAACACTCTTCCTTCGTCATCCTTGCACGTCCATGTATCCGCGATTACAACAACCTGCTTATTATTCACCTGCATAAACAAAATAAAAATCATCTGACACTCTCTGATTCGATAACATCATCTTATTTTAACTCAACAAAGTCGAGTAATCACACTACAACGACTTCATTTTCGTATAAATCAGAAGCTTGCATACCTTCCCCTTCATTGGAAGCTTTGATGTGATTTCTAAAGGTCTTAAACACTAAAGTTTAACCTTCACATTCCTGATATGAAATACTTTGGCGAAAAAAGAATAAATTGGCCTTCGTTCCACTTGCATTTCCTTTTTTCTTGTTAACACAAATACTTTTAAATACACTCATTCCTCACACCATTTCTGCTACAATATATCCTCGAGCTTCGTGCTAAGAAATACCATGATTTCAATTCTCCACTTCTTCTACGAGACTGAATAGTGAAAATGTCCAACCTACACTAATTTTTATGGCACTCTATGAAAACTTCATAAAATATGGAAAATAGTAGAAACCTAAGACCATCTCCATTGAAAGAAAGAGAGAGAGAGAGAGAGAGCTAAGAGTTGGCTCTTAAACAAGAGTTTTTAGAACCAACTCTTAGCTTTTTTTTTTTATTTAATTTAATGTCTTAGAACCTTGCAAGAACCTCCCAATGGAGATGGTCTAAGAAAGTTATGGTAACTTCAAAAATAACTCCTATAACTGTAGTTGTGGTCCATTCATTTACTCTGGTAATTATATAATTATTTCAACGATTATAAATACATACATGTATATATATATAAATATATATTCATTTGCTAATTGCATTTAGAGTATGAAATATATTTCTTTTTGGATTTACCCTTTCTAAGTCCTAAAATCAATCTCTCGCACTCCTTTGCCTTTTCTTGTCTCTATGTGGATTCTTTGGGGTTGTGCATAAGTGTTAAATCCTCATCTAGCTAGGCTTTTGGTGACTATGAGCACGTGACCTCGTCGTTTCTGCATCAATTTCCAAGTATTCTCGTTTAGATCTTGATTTTTGAATTTTTGGCAGAGGTATGCACGAAGAGTGAAGATGTTTGAGTTCTTTTGGAGTATCTTCGAGCCAGATCCGGTGGTGGAGTGATGTGTTACAAGTCTACTATCGGTTATGTTTCAGTTTCAGGTTTAGTGAAAGTGGTTTGTAGTGGTTGGTCGAGTTTTCCCTTATCAGATGAATCTCAGAGGATTAGATCCTCTATGCCATATTGGAGCTTAGTTTTTTATGGAGTGCTCATGGTGATTGATCACCTCTCTTGGCTTCTCTCGTGGTTGTATCGGGAGAGGCTTAGAGTGAGTTTCTCACTTTCTCTTTGTTGTTTGCGGTTACTATTCTCTTGTGTTGTCGGTGGTTGTTTTCTTACTTAGTCGTATAACGCTTATTTGATCTTCATTGGAATTTTTGGTGGGTAAAGTTAAGCATATGAGGAGTTGTGCTTTCCCTGTTAGTAGTTATACTTTATCCTATGTAATTTTAATTTCGTTTTTTGTTTTCAGTATATGTATTGGCTATTGGCTACAAAGGTTTTATCTATCATTCTGTCTACTTATTGTTTCGAAAGGATAGTTTACTTTTACCGGCTTAGAGCATGCCCATTAACGATCCTCCTGCTCGATTCCCAAAATTATTATTTATATTTATTTATTTATTTATTTCGTTTTTTAAAAAAAAATCTTTATATTAATAAAGCAGAAGTCAATTGACAATTCTCAGAATGACACGTGTCTTTTGCAATTTCTTTTATCATTATTTAAATTAAAATATGTGAAAAATTATCCCACGATTTTTAAAAAAATAAAGTTAACTTATTATTAAGATTTTTTTTCTTAAATTGTTCTTATTCCCCACTATCTCCATTATCTCTAAAAAATAGTAATTATTTAAAAACTACCCAAAATTACCCACCCAAAAAAACTACCCACCAAAAAAACTACCCACTATCATTTTATCAATTGTCTTCTGCAAAATTATATATATATATATATATATAACATCATCTTTCACGATCAATTGTCTACATGAGTGAGGTTAGTTACTCTTCTTCATCTACTTCTTCCTCTCTCGATCCAACTCTTACGTTTCTCGATTCTGATTTCAATTACTAATTTATGATTTTCGCAGAAAAATGAAGAAACAACGGCGACAAAATCTGGAGGAGAAGAGAATAATCCACCGACGGTGACGACGGCGGAGAAGAAAAAAATGGTCACCGTCGTTATGAAGCTTGATTTGCATTGTGAAGGCTGTGGAAAGAACAAGTGTTGTTTTTCATTTAGTTTATTTACAATCATCATACACGTTGGTTTTTTGGAGTTTTTTTGTTGACAGTTTTATTTTTTGCATTTTCAATGAAATTATAAACGAAATTATGATTTTAAAGTCAAATCTTTTTACATATTTAATGATATTATTATAAAATAGATTAAGTTTTCTTTCCAATCGATTTGTTTGTTCTAAGTTGTTATACTTTGTATTATATTATAAGCATTTTAAGAGATCGGTTTGCGATTAAAAAAAAAAAAAAAGAAGACAGCTTTAGATGTTTTACTGTAATTAGTATACAACGAGTACAATAACAATTTTAGTTCACAAAAAGGTATTTGTTGTAACAGAAAAACAATAACCACCATAAGAAGACTCATTGTTTAAATTAGGACTTATTGCAAACGTTGGAAAAAAGGACTTATTGCAAGCAAACAAAATTTTGTATGTTGGCCATGACAAATTGATGTAGCATGGAAATTTTTTAAAATCATACAATAATACCCGGTGCAAAGCAACGGGCAAATACTAGTATATATATATATTAAACGAACCAATCGCGGGCCGCCACGTGTCGTGGGGCCCGCGAACAGTTGGTGATACCGCCTCTTACGGGAGAGCTTTTGTGAGACAGTATCAAGAGAAAAACATTATTTTATTTTTTTATTTTTTTGATGTGTGTGAACTCTGTCTATGATCTTCTAATGGAGATGGTCTTACTGTCGTTCCTCTATTTTTTAAGCTAATAAATTCACTAAATGAAAAAATAGGTAAAAAAGAAAAAAAATAATGATCATGTGAGAATTACTTTATAAGCTTTGTCAAAACCTGATGAGTGGGTCCCAAAGTCTATCTAACTAATTAAAAGGTCTTGATTCTGACAAAAAAAGCTGTTCACGTCAGCTTTCAGCAAAAGGCTCTCCTTCTTGCCACGTCAGCCCCGCATGCCTCTCCGTTTTACCAAAAACTACTCGCCATTTACAATCACCCTTTCCTTCAACCTTTAAAACGGCAGTCACTCTACTTCTTCTCATCAAACCTTTTCGGCCCATCACCCATTCTCGGCCAAACCTTGGAGAAACGAAACATCTGAAAATTCCATTTCTCTTCCAATCAACCCTAACCTGATCCACCGTCTTCCTCCTCCCTCCTCCCTCCTCATCTCCCCACTCCTCCTCCGTTACAGCCTCTTTTGATTGTGCAGTTAAATCTGCATTCATCCAATGGCTCCACTATCTCCTTTTCCATCAACTGCGCCATGACTTTTGTACCCTTTATAAATCAGGCCCTTCTCCACCAAACAAACCTTCACAGCTTACATAACCCACCCTTAGAGAAGCTTCTACATGACGCCGCCATGGATCAACTTACACAAAGCATAACCCTCACCATTCTCGAGAACACCAACAATCTATTCTGCAACGATGAGGTCAGAAGCAGAGTGGCCACTCTTGGGAGTCTCGGAATTCCAAGAAAGTGCAGCTGCTAATGAGGCACGAGCTACTACTGGTTGATTTGCAGGAACGGTGTTGCTGCTTGATTTCATCTAACAATTGATCGCATCATAATCATGTTAATGCCACACGATGCTCTGGCAGTGTACCGCAGTGCATGTTTTTATCCCATCGAGTCGATCCCTCAATTACGTGACTTGATCGCCATCGCGAAAGCCTACACGATTTGTTGGTTCATACTGAAGCCAAAGTGTTCGTCTTTGCCGATCAGACTTCGGTTGTCGAACTCCTCGTCGGTGGGAACGTCATCCCATTGAAAAAATTCAGGATCCGCCAATTTCAAGAGTTCTTGGCCGCTGTCGGATGTACATCTCTGTGGTAAGACCAATACCTTCAATTTCTTACACTACCCTTTCTAGATGTCTTATCGACCGCCATTTGATGAATACCAACTGTGTTTAGCTTGTGTTTTTAGTTTCACAGGTCCCGAGATTTTTCTTTTCAATGGGTATAATCTATTTATAAGTAATTTCACCATTTTGGATCTTCACTACTTTAATCTTTGCAAAATCTCTTGAAATCAACAATTATCGTCGTGCTCTCCGTCGTGAAGTTGACCCCAATGTCATGTCTCCTAAATACATTCTTTCTATTGATTAATTTCAACTCAATGTCAGAAAATATAACTACCACCTAAAAGTTTAGAAAAATTTTCATGTAATTTATTGTTCAATTTAGGCATATATATCAAATCTACTCAATTTGACAATAGGTGTGCCGATCTATGAAGTTAATCCAAATTGCTATGATCATCAATATTTTATATTTGTATATTTAATTGAAATATCTGCTAAGGTATTCTATATTTAATTAAGTGACAAACCCGACTTTATCGTCTCAGATCTAGAAGATATGTTTCTGTTGAAATGATTTATAAGCTGGTGCTCATTCTAAAATCTTTCAAGTTTCTATTAACTTTGAAACTTTATCCTTTTTCTCTCTATTCACATGCCAAAATGTGTAAATCTAAGGAGAGTTGTAGAGATCAATATGTGGAAAATTTTGAGGCTCTTGCAGGTAAGAGTAGAACACTTGCTCCTACTCACCCATGGTAAGAAAGTTTCTAGCTTTTTTGGTTACCGTCTCTGTTTGTATTATACTCTGTGTGTATATGTAATGAAAACTTGAATGTGGATCTTCACTCGCCTTTTGTAATTTTAATGTCTTTCTTCACTCATCAAATGTAAATTGATTATCTTCTCTCTAATGAGTTGCATTTTATTTTATTTTCTTCATGACTTAGTTTATGCTTCTTCAGTGTACAAGTTTGTTGAACTGTGCATTGTTTCAATGTTAACACGTTCAACATTTTATTTGGTGGACTTTTAGGAGAAGAAATAAGAAACACATTTACGAAGTTCTATAAAGATGCAATTGTGTATGAGATAAGTTATTGTTCTTATGTTAAATTGAGAAGAAATGTCTCAAGTACAGATGAATCTATTATTAAAGCTGGAGACTTTGAGTAGTTTCAATCATGCTAAAAATAAGATCATGTTTAGTTTCTGATCCAAACACAAGCCAAAGTCAAGTTTGGTTAATTATATCCGTTGTATATGTTTTTGTACTTCTGGTTGTCTTTAAATTTGCTTTTGTATGATGTCAATGTATTCATTTAATCGAGAAAGGTTTTATGGTTCTGCCAGAATGCCCAACTTTATAATAATAGGAAACAAGAATTGTCATTACATAATATTGCAGTTGGATTGTTGCTTAAATATCTAAAACAGTTATAGATAAAGAATGCATCAAATTAGGTCGAAACACACACAATTCATCTGTAAACAAGAAACACAAGTCATCTGGAAAAACATCTAATCCTTTGTAACATATCTGCATCTCCTTAATGCAGACGACGATTAAAGAAAAAGGCTTGAGAAAGAGCGAACAATAGTTCGGAATAAGACCAAATCTGATATTTTGATTTCATTGTTATAGTTTCAAGCTACAACAAAAGCTCAAAATTAGTCATGGAATAATTTTTATGATACTATTAGCTTTAACTGTTTACTCTACCTTTGGGGAAAAGGCAAAGAAACAAGGGTTATACATTAGATTCACATCTAAACTAATCATAATCAACGAATTTATTTCTCTTACCAATCAGACCATCACATAAAGGTTGATTCACTAAAACCAATAATATATAAAGGTGGAAGTTATTTGATTCTAAGACCATCACATAGGATTCTAAACATAACTTTTAATATATATATATATATATATATATATATATATATATATTATAAATTGTAATTC
>OVAN01002572.1:0-32805 GCA_900406275.1 Anastatica hierochuntica
TTAAAAATTAATTTTTTGTTAAAAACTTATATATATTATTGTAGAAAGTAATACTTAATTATGTTGCAGAATCTAATTTTGTTTATAATTTATGAATTTTATATTTTTATTTTATATTTCTTAAAATTTAAACATAAACTATCTAAATCATAAAACAAAAACAAACTATGTAAATTATAATTTGGTAGGAAAATTGGTGGGAAAGCAATCAAAATATTAGTAACAAAATCGTAGGAAATATTTTAAATATTTGGAAGGAAATTCGTTAATGTATCGACAAAATTTATGGTGAGAAAAACATCGGAAAAAACGTGGACAAATGGTGGGAAAAGGGTCGGAAATTTTCCTACCATTTTCTGACTAAAATTTCCGACGATTTTTCTAACGAAAATATAGGCGGGAAATTCCCAACCTCTTTCCCACCAAACTTTATTTCCGACGGCGGATTTTCAACGACTTTTATGTGTCGTAATTTGGTGAGAAAAAGGCTTTTCTGTCCATTTTCCCACGAATATGGTGGTGGGAATTAGACCATTTTTCTTGCAGTGTCGCCTGAAGAGAGTTTCATGATTGATTATTTCAACAAAATTTTGGATCAAGCTCTTATTTTTGTTAAGTCGAGGTTCGAACAAGTCCAAAGGTTTAAACTAACTTTTAGATTTTTGTTTGATTTAAAGAAACTAGTATCATTAAATGATTGTATTTTGGGTGAATCATATGTGAAACTTGAAGCTTCCTTACGACATGGTACGCATTTTGATATAGTTGGTGATGATTTGTTTGTGGAACTGAAAACTCTTTAAGAAGTAATACCAAAGAAAATTCAGAAGGCTATTGAAATGCTTGATTTTTTTAAGAAAATGGGAGGGTGGTTATCAAAACACATAAATTGCTTATCGCATATTTTTTTACCATTCCAGTCTCAGTTGTCTCCGCCGAAAGAAGTTTTTTGAAGTTGAAGTTGATAAAGAATTATTTGTGATCTACCATGTTAAAATAGGGGTTGAATGGATTGACTTTGTTATCAATTGAGACAGCTATGGTAGAAAAAATCGACTCTGTAAATTTTGTAGATGATTTTGCAAGAAAAAAATATAAAAAGAGCTAAATTTGGATAACACAACTTTCTGTTTACAACTTTTTTTTGCAATCTTTTTGTCAGAACTTAGAACAATTTTATGAAGTTTTTGTGTGACATTTCTTATATTACTATAGTTTATGAAAGGGCACACTAGTTAGATAAAGGTAAAGCATCCAAAGACGTCGAATCGGCACCAGTTAACAAGTGCATATTCCTTCCATACACCAAGGTCCTGGGGATGATAAATCGCAACGAACAATCTTTCTACAATAATCATCTTCTTTGTCATCACAAGACCACAGGTAACATTTTCCTCTTTTCCCATGCCTACACCATATGCCATCACAGTCATCATCCGATCCACACGTTGGAATATGGTCGTGACCATTTCCTCTTGATGCATCCGTTACAAGCAATACAGCGTCTATATGTTAATCATATAATTTATTTAATATTACCGTATTTATCCATTAGTTAACTTGTGTTTTTGGCAAATCCAGATAGCTAATTTTTTTACTAAAATTTAATAAAAGTACAGAGCGCAAAATCTAAAATGTTGAGAATAGTTACATTTGCTTTATTTTTTGTCAACTAGTTACTTTTGTTTTAGATATGTAAACTAAGACATATACAAAGAACAACTTACAAGTTAAAAGAAAGGAGAAGAGGAAAACTGATGTTGCTCTAGACACCATTGATAGATTAGAAGCTGATAAAATACTTACTTTTTATTAAAAAAAAAACCATTTTTTTTTGTTTTTGGGAATGATGTTAGTGAATATATACGTGTTTTCAATGTTGAAACATTTATTGCGGTCTTTGAAAATGTATTGTTCTTTTCTCATTGATTAGTAGGTAGTTAGCTTCTATACTAACACATTGTTGCATCTCTTGGAAATTTCAAAAAAATTGACTACCAAATAAATATTAGTTCCTCCCTATTCAAATTTGTAACTGAACCTCCAATGAACAGCTACCTAGCATGCAGTAATATATATATTGGGTAAATATCTTCCATTCTTGTATATTTCTTTGTTTTCTAAATTGAAATCAAAGTTTTAGGTATATTTTAAAAAAATTTTACGGTTTCTTAATACAATTATGAAACGTTGAATATTATGCTATAAATGGTAACAAACACTAGCAAAAAAAATTATTTTTTATGGTCAAACTTATTGAACATCTTTTAGACTATATACAATGGGGTTGTTGAATTAATATATTCAACCGTTGAAAATAAAAAACACAATACATTGAGGATGTTGAATGCTGAATGGATTCAACGTGTTGAACTTTTTCAACCAGTTGAAAAAATTAAAAGTGGGCCCAGTTTTGTTATGTGTCTAGTTTCTATTGGTTTTTTGAGATTCTAAAGTTTTTTTCCCCTCTTAATAATTCAACAATTATATACAATTAAAATAATTTATTATTTTAAATTTTTTATATCAAAATTCATAACTTTTTTACTCTATAAATAGAGACTTGGTTCATTTGATTTAGATACAAAAAATAAACCCTATTTGTACTATAATTTTGTATCATAATACCTTTAAACTCTTGCAAAAATAATTAATACATAGAATAAAAAAATTTAAGTAATCATGATTTTAATTAAATTCATTGCATATTTTTACTAATATAAAAATGATGAAATATGGTGTTGAATTTTATTAAAGAAAACCATTGTAGAGTATAAAATTTTAGTGGGTGTTGAATTGTTAAGTGAAAGAGAGAGAAAATGATGTGGAGTGTAAAATAGGGTGTTGAATAAATTTTCCATTGTACATAGTTTTGATATAATCTTTTTTAGCATATTACCGATGAAAAAAGATTACAGTCTTTCGAAAATTTTGACGAAGTTTGTAACAGATTTTGGCTACATATATAACATGTTTGCAATCAAATGAGAATGGACACATCAACTAATTATATATATATATATATATGTTAGTTTACGAGAACTTTTTAGTTATATTTTGTTTTCTCTTCCATACTAATATGATGCTAATTTCCTATAATTCAAATGATAAAAGTCATAACTTAAAAATTGGCTACCTATGGTCTTCACCCAGTTATTGGGTGGAAAACGGATATATTACTACCAGTAACAACATTTTCAATACTTATAAATATTTCATCGTTTTTTAGGTTAATACAAGTACCATTTACGACATGGATTAATTTACGCTACGACAAAAAAATAGTTAAAGATAGGGTAACTTTGTATATAGAAATTGTTGTAACGTATAAAGAATTGTACGCTATTTAAATAGACAGGCTACTTATATAGTATGTCTATTTTTTTATAAAAGTATATCTTCCATATAAACAAAAACATATTACTTAAAAACTGAAAGGTCCTACTATATAAGGGAATAAATGTGAAACTTAAACCACTCCCACAATTTCTAAACTATATGATCAACTATAATAGTAAGAAAATGCTTTACCAAAAACACTAATTAGTCTTACTATTGAGATAATATAAACAGTACAGCATTGATTGTCTATTTAAATAGACTGCCTCTTTCCGCGTGCCCATTAATTTCACAAATAAACCAAAAAACAAGGGGGATGTGATTGAGGTTCAAGATTTTATTTGTTAATGGTAAAAGCATCATAAAACACAAGTTTTGAGAAGGACCGATCTAAAAAAATTTTGAAAGAAGAGCAAACTATGTTAAGCGAGAAATATACTCTCTATCTGTTACAACATGTCTATGAATTGAAAAAGACAAAATCGCCAAGCGCTAAATATATCGTCTATCGGTTGCAACATGTCTACGAACGAAAAAGGACAAAATCATCATAAAAAAAAATGGAACAGTTGAAAAAAAAAAAGTCAACCGGTTACTTTCTTAATTATTGGATCTCCACATATTATTTGGCCTAATTTCAGCTTGTCATGCCTACAAACTCCTCTAACCCACACGTGATTTCAAGCAGTCTCATTATAGCTCCTATTTATTTATTTTGTTGTCTTAAAAAATATTGATTAGAAACTCTTAATTTACTAAAAAGGTAGATTTTTCACCTAAATCTTAACTTGTATTTTTCAAAAAAAATATTTATATTTAAAAAATTAATTAAAATTTGTAAAGTAATAACTATTTCAGATATTAATATTAAAAGCCTTCTAATAATCAAACACCAAAATGAAACGAAGTTTTACATAACCTTTAAATACATTACAAAACTAAAATAAAATGTTAAATCTCAACTTATTACACTAGATGTAAAACATATAACTAAATGCAAAAGTCAAAAGTAATAATATTTTTTATCAAAAAAAGTAATAATAATTTCAAATTCAAAAATAAAAATAATATTCTATTTGAGGGTACAGATTGAGTTACTCAATTGAAGTGCGTAAATTGTCATGTATTTAACCTATTAAAGAAAAGAATTATGAAAGGGATAATTAATTAATGGGTAAAAAGCCCAAGAAAATAAAACATATAAATTATTTGGAAATGATATCTAAAAAACAAGAAATAATAATATAAAATGTTCTATTTAGTTCTACTACTCATCATAGCACTAGTTCTATGTAGGCGACAAACTTGTTGTCTTACATAAGGGAAAAAAAAAGATAAATAGGCTCTGTGTGTTAGAAAGATGTTTAGATCCAAATTCATATAACACATGAATTTATTTTTGTTTGAACTACTTAGATAATCGTGCATGGATATTTGGCCTAATAAATATTAAATAATATTACAATTAAAATTAGTTTTTTCATTTCCATATTTCGCTTGATTAAAATTTTACCATCAAGTTAACGTTGATTTGTTTTTTATAGTGAAACTAAAGTAAAAATAAACACCATATCAAACTCAAAAAAGATATTATTAAACCACTAAAACTTTGAACTAAAAAGTAATAAGATGCAGAAGAATATTCTAAAACCAAATTAATTATAGTGAATTTCAAAATCGAAATTATAGCTTTGCTAAAATTTTAAAGAATAAAATACAAAAGAAAAAGTAAATACTCGTAAAGTAAATATTGGAAAAACTACATGCAAGGTAATATCGATAGTCGAATTTTAAGTCTAATACATATTGTATACAAAAAAAAAGTAAATATAAATAAAATAAGATCCGTGCATAACACAAATTTTCTTCTAGTAAGAAGAAAAACATTAAAAAAAACTATTTTTTAAGTTAGCTAACCATCTAAAAAGTGACATTGTGAGTGTTCACAGACCAATTTTTTTAAAACGTAAATGACCTTATCTTCGAATCAAATGCTCAGATATTCCTCTTGGAAAAAAAAAATGAGCCGATATTCTCCTCAACCTAAATTCACTTTTTAAATTAATTATTTTATTCTGGAAAATTGGTGAAAGACATAAAAACCTAATGGAAACTTATATATTTACAACACATCCGGCCTTTATCCGGATCATCCACATCCAAGCGAAGATCTATAGTATAGTTAGGTGGGACACGTGTCCCGTACTAAGTGGTAAAATATTTCCATTACCTTCGTTATTATCATTAGGCAATGCCATAACGCCACACCATAATCCATTGTTAGGAGCGTTTGATTTCAAAACACACCATTCCTTCATTCTTTATCTTTCTTGCCACGTTTGTAGTTTTTTTGAGTCTATCACTATTTTGTAGAGACCTTCATTAGTTATTTTTTAATGTGTATTTTTCCTTTTTTAACATTTATTTGTTAAACATTCTTTTTTCTTTCATTTTACCACACATTTTTAATTTGGTTAATAGTTTTATTTCAGTTATTGTTTGGATTATCAAAGTTTCTGTGAGATATTGCTAAATATATAAATTTTAAGTTAAATTTATATTCTACAGTTTGTCTTTAATTAATATTTTGTGCAATATCAATACTTATATATTATGCACTATTTTAAACAATAAAGTGAACGTAAGTATTTTTAAAGAGAAACAAAATCATAATTTTCATACATATCAGTGCAAATTTTTAAAATTGATTTAATAAAAAAATCACATTATATTGCTATTAGAATTTATATTTGTTTTAATAAAAGTTTGTAATATTAATCGCATTCTACTAAAATTTTGAAAAATTATCATTATATAAGTTTAGCTTGTGCCCCATTCTAAAAAGTTTTCTAGATCCGCCACTGTCCACATCTGTATCCGATTTAATCGGGTAAAACAAATTACAAAATAAAAAGACTTAAAATCGATCTACGTTTTTCGTTTTTTTCTTTTTTCTTCGAACACAAAAATCTTTTCATCATCTTTTTTTTTTGAATTAAGGGTTCTTTGCCTTGGGTTCATAGTTTTCCTTCTTCATCATTTTCTTCTTAGTTTTCCTTATTTGATTTAGGATTCTTCGATGTAGATTATTTCTTCGATTTCGGGTTTTTCTTATAGGATTCTCTTCTTATTCTCATTGTTATTCTTCAGTTTCATCTTCTGCTTCTCCTTCTTAGATTTGCTTTTCATGTTCTTCGGAAAAAAAACCCTGAAAACAGTATAACTACGAAATCCAGAAGACAGTTTTACCAAGTTTTACAAATCGAATTGTTAACTTGGTAAAGTTTTCCTTCTTTGATTTAAGGTTCTTCGATGTAAGACCCTTCTTCGATTTAGAGTTTTTCTTCTACGATTCTCTTTTAATTCTCTTTGTTATTCTTTGATTTCATCTTCTGCTTCTCCTTCTTAGATTTTTCTTCTTTATCTTCGGAAAAACCCAGAAAAAAATATAACTATGAAACCTGCAAGACAATTTTACAAATCGAATTGTTAACTTAGTAATGTTTTCCTTCTTTGATTTACGATTTTCCGATGTAGGATCTTTCTTCGATTTAGAGTTTTTCTTCTAGTTTTATCTTCTTAATCTCTTTGCTACTCATCTATTTCATCTTTTGTTTCTCCTTCTTAGATTTTTTTTCGTGTTCTTCGGAAAAGAATCTAGAAAACAGTATAACTACGAAACCCAAAAGACAATTGTACCAAGTTTTACAAATCGAATTGTTAACTTGGTAAAGTTTTTCTTTTTGATTTAGGGTTCTTCGATGTAGGATCCTTCTTCGATTTAGAGTTTTTCTTCTGGGATTCTCTTCTTATTCTCTTTGTTATTCTTCGATTTCATTTTCTGCTTCTCCTTATTAGATTTTTTTCGTGATTTTCGCAAAAACCTAGAAAATAGTATAACTACGAAACCCAGAAGAAAATTTTACCAAGTTTCACAAATTGAATTGTTAACTCGGTGAAGTTTTCCTTCTTTGATTTAGAGTTCTTCGATGTAGGATCCTTCTTCGATTCAGTATTTTTCTTCTAAGATTCTCTTCTTATTCTCTTTGTTATTCTTTGATTTCATCTTCTGCTTCTTCTTCGTAGTTTTTTTTTTCGTGATCTTCGCAAACATCCAGAAAAGAGTATAACTACGAAACTCAGTAGACAGTTTTACCAAGTTTTACAAATCGAATTGTTAACTTAGTAAACTTGGTTATTTTGGTTTGTTGAATTGGTAAATTTAGTGAAATATGTTATCTTCATTCTTTAATTTGGTAAAACTTTTGTAAAGTGAAATGAATCGGATGACGAAGATGATATCGAATGAGATCAACCGAATTTGAATTGGATTCATAACGTGTTTCACATGCGCGTATTTTCATTAGTAAAACTTTGTAATTCTGGTTTGTTGGATTGGTAAAAATTAGTAAAAGTTATACCAAGTCTCAAGTTTTACTCTTTTCGAAATTTAAAAATAATAAAATAATAAATCCAACACAATTTGCACATATTTCACGTGCCAGCCGCCAAAATCAGGTAAGTTGCACCCAAGTTTGAAGTTTCACTAAAATCCTCAAGTTGCACTTTTTACATTTTTCAGTTTAATTGGTTTAACCACAATCAAAATTTTTTTTTTGTATCAATTATATTATGTTACTTAGGTACATTCTAAATGTACTCATACAAAAATATATGTCAAAACATTATATTGTGACTTTTGAAATGTTATGTGGTTAATATTAACAAATACATCATAAAAGTGTATGGTGTTTCATGCACAATGAAAAATATTATGGAATATATCACTCGATTTTTTTTTGTTAGTTGTTTAGTTAAATAATAAGTGTTAGTTCTGTCAATTTATTTGTTATTATTAGTATGATGATGATTTTTTTTTCCAATTATTTGTGGGTTGTTTATTTTTTTCGATTATTTAATTGTTGTTTGTTATACACACCACTATGAAAAATCAGTACCTAATATATTTTTGTATAATTAATATGATATAATATCCTCCATAATCAAAATGTTTGTTTATGGAAGGATTATCTATTGTCTCCCGAAAAATTTATAAAAATCTACATTATTACTCTTAGATCCGCATCGGGTATACTAAGTTTTACCAACTTTTACCAATGATACAAGTATTTAAATGTCTAACTTTAACCAGTTTGACTAAGTTATACTCCACGAAAAATGTTACTCTACCTATGATTCACAACGATTGAACCACAATCATCAAATATTACTTTTCATCTATGTAGCCATCACAGTTTTGTATCACCTATGCCCATATAGCCATCACAGTGTTGTATCACCTATGCCCATATAGCCATCACAGACATTCCTCCAGCACCTATAAAGACAAAAACATAACCCAAAGCATGAAGCTTCATGTTCCCTTGTAACTTTGATCCCAAGAATTGGTAAGCCAGAAGATTAACAAGTGCCATATAGTTCAACAGTCCTGCCGAACAAGCGTTCAAGACCCCGACCACGATCAATGCGGTTGGGCTTGTCTCATTATATATTTTTGTATTCCCATCCTAAAACGATTCCAAACGGTGTTGTAACCGAGAAGAAGAACAACATTATCAAATTCGTTTTCCTTCCTTATTTCCCCTGTACATTAAAATCAAAATTTTAAAATATGTTAGACCAATGTCAATATCAAATCAACATGTCGATAGCAACGGGTTTAGCGAAAGAATTTACCTATAAAATGCAACTGCCGAGCCCCATTCTTTCAAAGAATTGATGGAAACAAACCGCTAGAATAAGTGGCCGTATGGTAATTGGTTATCTGAAGCTCCCATTGCGAGCCCGATCACGACATAGTGAACTATGATACCTAGTTCTTACACCCGCATATCGTAGTGATCGTTTAATTATTAATCCATGAGACTACATTGAACCTTTTTTTCCATCGATTAACCTACACTCTTAATCAAATTCTAGTTTTTTTATATTAAAAAGTTTCTTATGTTAAATACAAAACGACTTAGAGAAAACCTTTTTATCGGAAAATAAATCTCTAACTTCATCTACAACATAACAAAGGGAGAAATGTATAAAAATTTTATAAGTACCTGAGCAATGACTTTATTCCTTCGAAGCTCACTCGTCTTGTCGTTGATCTCATCTTGTGTCTTCACAACAACATTAGATCCATGTTCTTGTGTTTCGACATTGTCTAGTTGTGTATTCATAGAATCAGACCCATTTTCTAAGGGTCTGACTTCTCCTACGTGCTTTCTAGTTCTCCTCGTATCTACACTCATGAAAAAAAGAATCAACCATTAAGGTAAGCTTTAGCTAACACAAACACCGATCCATCCTGTCTTAAAGCAGGAATAGAACTGGTAAAGAAGGTAAGCAAACACCAAACATACTTGCCACTAAGATTGTCCCTATAGCTATGAGTTTATATTAGTTATAGAAAGATCATCAATCCTTCTTCTTATACTAATTCTGCTGCTGAAAAAACAGCTATTTTCAATCCTCAAAACCTTCCACCACTTCCTCAAAACCTTCCACCACTTTGCTCTCCATAAACATGGCTAATATCACAAAATTGAATAACCTCAGTTACTTAATGTGGAGTAGACAGATCAAAGCTCTTCTTGAAGGTCATGAGCTTCACGGATTCTTTGACTCTGCCTCTGCACCTGCTGCTACCATCATTACAAATGGACAAAGTGCTCCCAATCCACTATTTGCAGCTTGGAGAAGACACGATCGTCTTCTTTACAGTGCCCTTATCGGCGCCATTACTCTGCCTCTTCAGTCTGTTGTCTCCACGGCAACCACCACTGCTGAAGTCTGAAATTTGCTTGAATCAACCTATGCAAATCCTACTCGCGGTCATATACGCCAGCTCCGTCATCAGACTAAAACGTGAGTTAAATGCACGACAACTATCACAGAGTATCTGCAACTCATCAAGGCGAAAGCGGATGATCTAGCTCTTCTTGGTAAGCCTTATGATTATGAGGTTCTTACTGAAAAGATTCTTGCAGGTTTAACTAATGATTACAAGGCTGAGGTCGATGTTGTCAATAGCCGAGATACTCCTATTTCTTTCTCTGAACTTCATGAGCGTCTTCTCAATCGTGAGGAAATGATTCTCTGCAAAGAACCATCCTCTAATCTCGTTACTCCGATTACGGAAAATGTTACAGAGTCTCAGTCTCGTCAAAACAATTGGCGCTTTGGCCCAAACTCTCGATCTCATTCCTTCTCTACACCTCGTGGCTACAACAACAACAACAACAACAACAACAACAACAACAGATCGGTAAGATCGTATCTCGGACGTTGCCAAGCGTGTGGAGTGCAAGGACATTCGGAGAAATACTGGCATGAATACATAATTGTTCGTGGTAATGGCGTTCCACAGTGGTCTTCATCTCCTCAGTGGCTCGCTCCAGCTCCTCAGTCATGGCAACCACGAGCACATGCTGCAATGCTCACGGGAGATCCTTCTACGTGGTTGTTGGATTCTGGCGCCTCGCACCACATGACCTCGGATCTTGATAACTTATCTCTTCATTCACCATATAATGGGGGAGAGGATGTGGTCCTTGGTGATGGTTATGGTTTTGCAATTAGCCACACAGGTTCCCTTTCTATACCCTCTCTTACTACATCTTTTATGCTTAATGATGTTCTTTGTGTTCCCTCTTTAGACAAAAAATTAATCTCTATTTTTCAGTTATGTACTTCTAATGATGCGGCTATTGTGTTTACGCCTACTTTCTTTCAGGTCTGAGACCTTCACAAGGGGGTACTTCGACTTCAAGGCCAAACTAAGAATGGGACATATGAATGGCCTATGTCTCGCACCAAACCAACACCAAGTCTTTCTTATGCTTCGACTATTACCACTACTTTATCTGATTGGCATGCTCGTCTAGGCCATCCTGCTTCTTCTATTTTGAATTCTATGATATCTCGTTTCAATTTATCTTTATCTTCTCAGACTCTTTTACACAAGCCTTGTCATGCTTGTTCCATTAATAAAATGAATAAAAATTCCTTTTACAACGTCTACTCTTAGTTCTTCTAACCCTCTTGATATTATTTTCTTCGATGTTTGGACTGTTCCTATATATTCTATCGATGGTTTCAAGTATTACGTTATTTTCGTAGATCATTATACTAGATATATTTGGTTTTATCCGTTGAAACAAAAATCACAAGTTTTTGATGTATTTACAAGGTTCAAAGCATTGGTTGAAAATCGATTTCAATCCAAGATTCGAACTCTTTATACCGACAACGGTGGAGAATTCAATGCTCTAAAGGATTTTTTTTTCTTCTAATGGTATTTCACATTTTACATCACCTCCTCATACACCGAAACATAACGGCACTGCCGAGCGTCGTCATCAACATATTGTTGAAACCGATTTATCTCTTTTATCTCAAGCACATATGCATAAAGAATATTGGACTTATGCTTTATCTACGACTGTTTATTTAATCAATCGTATGCCTAATTCGAATCTAGATAATCAATTTCCTTATCATGCTTTGTTTGCTCAATCACCTAACTATATGAAATTGCGCATATTTGGTTGTCTTTGTTTTCCTTGGATTCGTCCATATGGCTCAAATAAACTTGATTATTGATCCACTCCTTGTGTTTTTCTAGGCTACTCTACAACACAAAGTGCTTATCTTTGTCTTGATCGCTCTACCTCTCGGATTTATATCTCTTGACATGTTGTGTTTCACGAATATATATTCCCTTTCTCTTCTTCTAAATCTATGAACACTGATGCTCTTTTTACTTCTACAGGTCATAGCTTCTCTCCTAACATGGACTCTGCTTCTACCTCCACTCCCACAGTTACCCTTCTGTCCTCGTCTCCGGCAAAGTCTCCATCACCTATGTCACTCCAGACACCTCATGTGTCTCCAGCGATCTCTCCAACACTGCCTCACACACCATCTTCCTCCTCTGTTCCGCCATTAAATCCCTTTGTTCCACTCTTACCTACGGATCAACATATTCCTTCATCTCGGGCATCGCAAACTTCACCATATGTTGATTCTCCTGCATCATCTCCAAACCCAGTTCCAAGTCTCGCTTCGGATGTGGCGCCAAATCCAGTGCCTCCTACACGACAATCGACAAGAGCCACTCGACCAGTCCAGCGTTTAAATCTCTCTGCCACAATGACTAATACACCTGATGTTATTCCACGCATCGTTGCACAGGCATTAAAAGATCCTCGTTGGTGCAAAGCTATGATCGAAGAAATCAATGCTCAGCTTCGCAATAGAACTTGGGATCTGGTGCCACTCGAACTGGCTAAAAATTTGGTTGGTTGCAGGTGGATATTCACCATCAAACGACATGCCAATGGTTCCATAGATCGCTTCAAAGCTCATTTGGTTGCTCGTGGATTTACTCAACGTCCTGCATCGACTATCATGACACTTTTAGTCATGTCGTTAAGCCTGCTACTATTCGATTAGTCTTGAGTGTTGCAACCTCTAACAACGGGCCAATTCGTCAGTTCGATGTTATCCACGCTTTCTTGCAGGGACGCCTCGAGATGATGTTTACATGGTCCAACCTCTAGGCTTCATTGACAATGACAACCCCATGACTGTATGCAAACTACACAAAATAGTTTATGGTTTAAAACAAGCCTCTCGGGCGTGGTATAATGAACTGCGCTCCTTTCTTATCTCTTACGGCTTCAAGAACAGCTTGGCGGATGCGAGTTTGTTCATATACAATGTCAACGGAGTTCTCCTCTACATGCTGATCTACGTTGATGACATTATTCTCACCGAAAATAATCATCTACATCTTCTAACTTTTATCTATGCTCTCTCTACTTGATTTTCAATTAAAGACTTAAGCATTCTTTCGTACTTTCTTGGCATTGAAGTTACACACTCTTCTGATGGTCTTTTACTAACTCAGAAACGATATATTGCAGATTTACTCTCCAGGACGCAAATGACAAGAGCGAAGAGTGTCTCAACGCCTATGTGCCCGAATACGCAACTCTCGTTAACATCCGGCATGCGACTCAAAGAACCAACTGAATATCGTGTCGTGGTCAGGAGCCTCCAATACCTAACTCTTACACAGTCGGACATTGCTTTTGCTATGAATCGCTTGTCGCAATATATGCATCTTCTGACTGATGTCCATTGGAACGCCGTGAAACGTGTTCTCCGGTACCTCTCGGGTACTATATCTCATGGTCTATTCTTTTCTCGCACCAACACACCTTCCATTCATGCTTTCACGGACGCCGATGGGCTGGAAATAAGGACAATTACGCATCAACTGGTGCTTATATAGTCTACTATGGGGCTCATCCGATCGCTTGGTCTTCCAAGAAACAAACCGGTGTTGCTCGCTCGTCCACTGAAGCGGACTATCGCTCCATTGCCGTAACTGCCGCCGAAGTATGTTGGCTCACCTCATTACTGGCCGAGCTAGGCATCAAGAGTGAGTGTACACCGGCTATCTATTGTGACAATATTGGCGCAACGTATCTAGCTGCCAATCCGGTGTTTCACTCACGTATGAAACATCTTGCGCTTGATTACCATTTTTTTCGAAACCAAGTCCAAGCTGGGAAGGTCCGTGTTACTCATGTCACATCTGACGATCAGCTTGCCGATGCAGTGACGAAACTGCTTTCCAGGTCGCGGTTTCATACTCTTTTGGTCAAGATCAGACTCGCTACCGGCGGTCCGTCTTGATGGGGCGTATTAGTTATAGAAAGATCATCAATCATTATCGTGATTGATTCTCTCTTAATTATGTATATTTTCATATTCCTTCTTGTTAAGACTCTCTTTGTATATATGTTTTGTACAATCCTATCTATCAACATACGATTCATTCTATACTCTATTAGTTTAAACTTTTGTGCTACTTTATTGTCATGACATGATGAATCTCCGGACTCGGCTTTGCATTCACTTACGTTTCAGTTTTCGGCATTATTAGCTAGAGAGGTTAGCGTGAGGGACAGAAGGAGAAATATAATGGTAATGAGTTTGTAATAAGCTTTAGAAGAACCCATTTGAAGAAAATGTCGAAAGAAGGTCTCTAAGGATTACTGTTGCAATGGAGTCTTTTAAGGTTATTTGGTTTCAATGTATAAGATTCAATCTTAAAGATCGTAACAAAATGATATCAGTTAAACTAGTCCTGAAATCTTCAAGTCACTATTCTTTGCATATGAATGTCAAGGAGGCAAAAAGATCTTTCAGAAACTTTTGTTCCTAATGTAGGTACGTATCTCAAACTCTATAACTTTACCCACCAAAAAATGATCTAGATTTCCTCATATATTTTCTATAAAGGTAATGATTTAGATACATCACTTCAATTCATTTAGTATTTCTTTTAAAATGAATCATAATTAAAAATAATAATAATTCATTAATTTTAAGATATTGACAATAGACTAATATCTTGTCATAAATCTTGCTTTTTTTACGATCAAGTGCACTAGATTTGCTACTATCTCACAAAATCAAGATTTTGTTAACTAGTTTTAGTTTTAAATTTCTTCTTTTGGGAACTTTTGTAAATATTAACTGTTAGAAACTATAAAAATTATTGATTAATAGATCCGCTAATGGGCTTTTATTAAGCTCCACGATCTTCCAACCCCAAACACAAAGATGACTAGATCCTAATAGAACGATTTGTGCCGAAAAATTCCAAAAAAGATCAATCTTGCCAAGGATCACTCTCTGCTCTAACTTCAGATGGTTCAATCACTTCTGTTTCTCCACTTTTGTCATCTCCTTCGTTCACATTCATGCTTCCTTCTTTAGAAACATCTTTCTCTTCAACTCGGCCCCATCTTCCTCCAACCGCCATTGCCATCATCTCATATATCTTGTTCCCTAGCTCAGCTGGATTATCAGGCTGCTCATTTAACACATCACGAGTGAGTGAGTGGGAAAGCTGAGAAACAAGAAACCTAAGAGCTTTTTAGATTTTCTTACAGTGAATCCACTTGAGATTATAGCAGTGTCATATAAAAGATCAACCACTCTTGTTGCTTCACTGCTCTCTGGTGCGTTCTTACAAGCAGCCTTCACAGAAAAAAAAAAACACAAAACTCAAAATTCTTTTCTCGGGGGATCGCTGGGACAAGATTTCTGCACACACTTACATTCAAATCTTTGATGATGGGATGATCTGGATTGATCTCTAGTATTCTCCTACCTCTCATGAACTCCAAGCTTGAAGTGTCTCCAAGAGCTTGTGCTTTCATTAACCTTTTCTCATAAACAAATCACTCAGTTTTTTTAACTGTAAATTCCAGACTTAATAAGCTTTTTTTTTTCTACTAGCTGTTCAAGTACTAACCTTTCCATATTAGCCGACCACCCAAATTTGCCTGAGACAAGCACACAAGGAGAAGAGCTCAAACGATTTGATACTTGAACTTTGGCAACTTTGTCCCCAAGCTGTTGTTTTATCCAATCGCAGAGAAGATTGAACTCTTGTTTAGTTTCCCTTTCCTTTACTTCATCTTCGTCACCTGCAAAAGTTGATGACATGCTTCGTTAGAAAGGTAGATTTCACACTGACTGCACAGGAACTATTTAATGGCACTTACCAAGTTCCAAATCTTCTTTGCTGATATCAACAAATTTCTTTTCTTTGTAGGTTTGCAAATTCTGAATCGCAACTTCATCGATTGGTTCAACCAAGTACAGAACCTATAATCAATGAAAACCAATGGAAGTCATACCGGATCCAGGTAGCAAGAAAATCCTCTGTTTTAAGTTAAAAAAGCTAAAGCATATACCTCAATATCTTTTTGGATTAATTTCTCCAAGAAAGGAGCAGACTTTGCACTTTTAAGACTGTCAGTTGCGAGGTAGTAGATTGCCTTTTGGTTCTCGCCCATGTTCTCGATGTATTCATCCAAGCTTGTCAGTTCCTCTTCATTCTTGGAGCTGTAGAATCTAAGCAACGGTGTAATACGCTTGTGGTTACCAGTGTCTTCAATGCAACCCAATTTAAGGAATCTACCAAAGTTTTCCCAGAATTTCTTGTAATCCTGAAGGCATTCATACCACAAAATGAATTATCCGGGGCCTTAAAATGAGCTTAAGGGAGTAAACTTGATTCACACACCTCTTTGTTTTCACTCTCGGAGATTTCTTGAATCATGTCAAAGGTTTTCCTAATGAGCCTCTTTCTCATGATTCTTACCTAAATATTATTAAAAAGGTATGCGGTGTGAATTTTACATAATCAACATATGTACCACTAGCTGTTGCACCACTTACAATTCTGCTTTCTTGGAGAATTTCACGGGAAACGTTGAGAGGAAGATCATCCGAGTCCACCACACCTTTAACAAAGCTCAAGTATCTCGGGAACTGCAAACAGATTATGAAACATAGTAAAGCAGAAAAGAAACCACAGCCAATCTATAACTTTAAGGAATAGCACGGCTTTCGTTAAAAAATATTTGTTTTTAAAAGATTTCTAGACGTACCAGCTCTCCATCGAAATCATCAGATATAAACACTCGTTTTACGTACAAACGAATGTTCTTTGTTTTTGGGTTCGTAACGTCCTCATTGTTTAGAGGACCCATTCCGGGGATATACAGAATGCTCCTGAACTCAACCTCACCCTTTTGAGGAACAAAAAGAACAAAAAATGAGTGTCAAGTCAAAAGATGGCAAGGCGACATATACTAAAAAGTATAAGTACCTCAGTTGTGAAGTGTGTGTGAGCAAGTGGGTCCAAGAATTCATTGAAAGCCTTTTTATAGAACTCATTGTACTCCTCCTTTTCCACTTCCTTTGAATTGCGCATCTACACAGAGCAGAGAAAATAATCAAGTAAGCATGCGGACATCACAAAGAACAAGAGAAAAAAGCATATGATCAAAGCTTAGCGCTCACCCATAAAGGTTTTGTTTCGTTGGCAAGTTCCCAGTCCCAGTACTTCTCAGTTTTGGTAGTCTTCTTCTTCTTCTTCGGCTCACCCTAGAAAAAAATTAACAATACCAATATCAGAAATGGAGGATAGTGTTTGGAACTCGGACAGCTTATGCGCTCTATTAACAAATACCTCTTTTTCTTCTTCCCCTTCCTTAGCTGGTTCTTCCTCTTCAACCTACGACGAGTTCATATATTCAAATCACACTAGCACTGTTAATAAACTATTATTATTGCAATTACCGGCAAAAAACATCAATTTCACCTCTATAGTCCTTGATTTTTCCTGCCAGGTATAGATGGGAAATCCAACAAACTGCGAGTAATTCTTAACAAGGTTTTTGATTCTCGTAGGCTCCGCAAATTCGTACTTATCATCCTCCTACATCCCAAAATCAGCAGTAAAATAAACCATTAAAATTCTCAATGTTCAAGGTATGAGATATAGAGAAAATTACCCTCAGATACAAGGTAATTTGTGTTCCACGGATTAGAATGTTTTCAGGATCAGTTTCTTCCCTGATCAAGTAGGAGCTACTGTCGGCTACTGACTCCCAAACATATTGCTTGTCAGATTTGGGGCTTTTTGTGGACACAACAACCTGAAAGCAGAGACAACAACGAGTCCACACCTCATATGATATACATTTACAAGAAGACACCAAAGAAACAAATGTTGAAACACCTCACCTTTTCAGCAACTAAGAAAGCAGAGTAAAACCCAACACCAAACTGCCCTATCAAACCATTGTCAGCACCAAGGTCCTTGTTTTCCTGAAAAAGAATAGAGAGATATTGAAACAATGTGGTAAAAATAAAACAACAAGATTGATTAGCTAGCAATTAATTTTCAGAGAGATGAAAAAGAAAACGAACCTTAAGAGCCTTCAAGAACTTAGAAGTACCGCTTTGAGCAATGGTTCCAAGGCAGTCTATGAGTTCTTCCTTTGTCATTCCAATACCAGTGTCGCTACATATTCACATCAATCTCTTTAAGTAATGGGTTTTATTCAATTGTTAATACTCAAAAAAAGGTAAGAAAGAAAAATGAGAAATCAATCATACGTAATGGTGATAGTGCCGTTATCAGGATCAGGCTTGATTCGAATCTCAAGCTCTCCACCATCTCCAATCAAAGATGGCTCAGTTACACTCAAGAACCTCAACTTATCCAAAGCATCACTTGCGTTACTGTATACATATAGAAACATATTCATTTAAGCGACACAATTCATCAATTCCTAAAGCAATCAACTCATTAGTCTCACCTTACGAGCTCCCTGAGAAAAACCTCCTTGTGACTGTATAAGCTATGAACAATCAAATCCAACAATCGGCTCACCTGCAAATCAAGTCACTTCACCGTTTTAACTTGATATTAAAACCAAGAGATGTCCTAACAATAAAAGTTGGAAGATTTGAAGGAGAAATGAAAGAGTGATGTAACCTCCGCTTGGTACTCGAACTTCTCACCGGACCCTTCTTCAGCCGTCTCCTGCTCAGCCACAGCCGCGTCGCATCTGACGGTGAAGCGATTGCATCTCTTCTCGAGTTTCCAGCGACAGGAGACACCGGCACGAGGCAGGAACGCGGTTCTGAGATGAGAGAAACGGGTTTGGTTTGTGAAAGAAGAAGCCGGAGCGAATGGAACTGAAGTCAAAGGCGTCGTGGATAGGCTTCTACTCAAAGCAGGAGCCATTAAGATTACAGATAGGGTGAGATTGAAATTGTTCTCAAAGAAAAAGTTATGAGATTCTTTGAGATTCTCTATCTCTATGGAAGAAGAGTCGTTGAACAAAGAGTAACCTAAAAACCCTATTCCAAGGTTTTAGCTTTAAAGAGAAGATAGAGAGAGAGAGATGTTTCTAGAAGAAAATGCAAAGAGAGGCGTTTTCTTTGAGATTGTGAGGTCTAAGAATCGCCATTTCATCAAAGCCCATAGTAGCATTATCCCTTTTGTTTCCGGTTTTAACTATTCCCCCATATGTTCGAATTTAAATCTAATTTCTTTTGCTTTGATTCGTTTCATTTCTTTCAAAAATGATCTTATCTTATTACATAGAGCAAACTAACAAATTAGAATCATGTAAAGTTATGCCGATATTAGATTCTGGGTGGTAGATGCATAGAAACTATATAGCACATAGATCAGTTTGTAATTATTTACTCTTGTGTTTGCACTTTCTTAGCGTCAACTTGGAACATTTATGTAACATCCTAACCCAAAAGGATGGGTCCGCTCTGACTTCTTTCAAGAAAGCTCTTTTCCCTAAAGCCTATTAGCAAAACCCTAAAGCCTAATCTATTTAATCTCTCCTTTTTGTTTTGGAGCCGTCGCATGTTCATAGAGAAAGAGAAGCTAGAGAGAGAAGAAGATGATCCATACAGTCTTTGGAGACAGAACAAACATGTTGTGGTAGAACAGAAGAACGGCTGACCAAATCATCAGGGATCGACCTGGAATTTCTACAGTAAGTGCTCCTCTGTTAGATCTATCATCTCCAACAAACGGTTTGTCATTTGGAGTTTTCTACTGAAAGTTATGGCTGTTTCTCCGAAGGGTATCTGTGAAGATCGGATCTGCGACCAGACAAGAAGAAGGGGACGATCGGCTATCCAAAAAGCGTCTGATCGGAGTAAACTCTGCGGCTATTGCTAGAGAACATCTAGGGCTTCAATATGAACGGTCGGATCCCGTAGTTAACGGTTAGTTTCAGAGTTATGCCTTTGTTTCTAAGTGACAGAGAATCTACTAGATTTTCATATCTGTCACGTTTTGGTGTAAAAAGTGTTTCGATCATCTAAGTTGATGCTTGGGTTGATTTTCTACAGGAACATCGTTGACCCATATATCTATCCACTAGTAAAAGGTAAGACAAGTTCGGGTCCATATGAAGGGAGAAGCGTGCGTCTGAAACTGATGTTGCGAATCTGTCCATCCGTAAAGAAGTTGCATCAGAGCTGTTCTTCTGCAAGTGGCTAAGGTGAGGGTTTACTCTATTCACTCTGAGCCTAGGATTTGGTTTAAAACGTTAGTCTAGGGTTAAACCGGTCAGTGTCGAGCTATAAGTCTCGGCACGAATATATAACTTGTATTATGTATGTGATATGATATTTCTATACGCCTAGAGTGCGATTGTGTGTTGGGTCGCTAAGCCGAGCCTAGGTAGATGATTGTATATGATGGGATGAGAACGTATAACTATTTAATTAAAGGATTAGGGTAGCATGACATTTTTTGAGAATTGCGAGATTGATACGATTGTGCATGCTAAACCGGTGATGTATTTCTTGGGGGATTGATTGTGGGGAGAGTTGGGTTGTGAGAACGAGCAGGAGAGTTGGGTTGCGAGAACAAGCAAAAGAGAATGAGTACATGAGCATGAGAATGAGTATGAGTACGAGAGAAAGAGCATGAGAATGAGTATGAGAGAACGAGTATGAGAGAGAGAGAGAATGTGATTATGGTTGATGTGTTGAGAATGATATTATTGTGAATGTGAGTAGTTGCTTGCGCAGCACGTTAGTTGCTTGATTTTGGGTTGCGGTTTAGGTTTAGACTTCTGAGCTAAACTAGGTTTTATATGAGGAGGTCTAGTGTAGGTTCTCACCGAGTGACTTGTTGTCGAGAAGTCACTCACCCTCTCCCTTTTTTCTTTTTCCCGTTTGTGTTTGTTTTGTAGGTTTAGTGTTAGAAGTGACGTTTAAAGTGAAGTTGGTGGTTTTGCAAAAGGATTTGGTCTGTACCAGTTGGTTAACTCCCTACCCGGGTTAGGGATGTTACAATTGGTATCAGAGCCTAGGTTAAAGGCCACTCTGGTTCTGACCCGGAGGACCGTAGTTTTTCAAAAGATAAAAGTTTTCAAGTTAGGATGTTTACTTAGAATTTTTCGTGACATAAAAACTATATGCTGATTTCAAAACACCAACTTCAACTTTAATCTAGCTCCTAACATAAGGGCTTCTTTCGGGGTTTGTTGCGCATGCGGTGCTAAAGACGTGGACTTCAAAGCTTGACCTGGAGCGACTACCGGAAGACGTGATCCATGGAGGACCAACAAGAGGAGATTACGAGTCCAAAGTCAAAGTCTTAGGTTAAAGAGTTAGCCTAGAAGTTAGGATAGATTTTAGAATGGGGTTAGGGATTCAATACCTTCTTTGTGGGTGTGTTGCTTGTTAGTTAGATCGTTCGAGTTCCTATTTGAGACGTAAGTGAAGAGTGGATCACCTGGTTTGATTGGATGGAGTTCGAGTTTGAGTCAAGTTATTTGAGTTTAAGGTTTCAAGTAGCAATGTAAAAAGGATAAGATGAAGACTTTGTTCTTATGGGGAGCGTTCATTCGGAGAGTAAGGAGCTTCACACATTTGTGGGAGGGTACAAGTGACACCATGAGAGGTTGAATTCAACGGAGAGTTAGTAGGGATAACAACGTTCAAAGCAAAGGAGTTGGGAGCTAGCTAAGCAAGGATAGCTTAGGTGGATCACCGAGCAGCAAGGGCTCGGATGGGCAGAGAAGTCAATTTGGGATCACATTGAAGTTGAGTCACGACGGTGGATATGTTCGGAACTCCTAGTAACAAGGTTGATCTTCTAGTGGAGCTTCAAGGAGCTTAAAGGAGTTTGGTAGCCATGACTGACGGGGAAGGAAACCCGGTAAACAAAGGAAAGAGGAGATTGAGTGGGACAGGACCACATAATGAAAAAGTGTTATGCAGTTGTAGGACCCTTCTGTATATCACGATTGTTCGACCGCAGAAGTTGTTAAGGAAGTGTGCTAGGGCGGTATTGTCTCCCCACAAGGACTTGGGGACAAGTGCATGGATGAGAATGACCTCATTCAAAGTACTAGAACTACTCGAAGATCAAAAAGTTCAACATAAATGCAAGGAGACCTACAACTATGACACTGGACGTCCCAGCCGTCCACTGTGTTGACCTGAAATCGTGGAGCGTGGAAACCAGAAAAGATAACGGTTGATTAAGGATCTACAAGAGCCCTTTCTCTCTCAGAATTCGGAGCGAACTCTTTATAAGGGGGAGAATTGTAACATCCTGGCCCAAAAGGAAGGGTCCGGTCTGACTTCTTTCAAGAAAGCCTTTTTCCCCTAAAGCCCATTAGCAAAATCCTAAAACATAATCTATTTAATCCCTCTAAAGCCATCAAAAACCTAATTTCCTTCTTCCTTTTTGTTTTGTAGCCGTCGCATATTCATAGAGAGAGAGAGAAAAGCTAGAGAGAGAGAGAGAGAGAGAGAGAAGAAGAGAAGAGAAGAAGATGGTCCATGCAGTCTTTGGAGACAGAACAAACATACTGTGGGAGAACAGAAGAACGGCCGACCAAATCATCAGGGATCGACCTGCAATTTATATAGTAAGTGATCCTCTCTTAGATCTATCATCTCCAACAAATGGTTTGTCATTTGGTGTTTTCTACTGAGAGTTATGGTTGTTCTCCCAAGGGGTATCTGTGAAGATCGGATCTGCGACCAGACAAGAAGAAGGGGACGATCGGCTATCCAAAAGGCGTCTGATCGGAGTAAACTCTGCGGCTATGGCTAGAGGACATCTAGGGCTTCAATCTGAACGGTCAGATCCCGTAGTTAACGGTTAGTTTCAGAGTTATGCCTTCGTTTCTAAGTGATAGAGAATCTACAAGATTTCTAGATCTGTCACGTTTTGGTGTAAAAAGTGTTTCGATCATCTAAAGGTTGATGCTTGGGTTGATTTTCTACAGTAATATCGTTGACCCTTATATTTATCCACTGGTAAAAGGTAAGACAAGGTCGGATCCATATGAAGGGAGAAGCGTGCCTCTGAAGTTGATGTTGCGAATATGTCCATCCGTAAAGAAGTTGCATCAGAGTTGTTCTTCTGCAAGTGACTAAGGTGAGGGTTTACTCTATTCACTGTGAGCCTAGAATTTGGTTTAGAACGTTAGTCTAGGGTTAAATCGGCCAGTGTCGAGCTATAAGTCTCGGCACGAATATATAACTTGTATTTTGTATGTGATATGATATTCCTATACACCTAGAGTGCGATTGTGTGTTGGGTCGCTAAGCCGAACCTAGGTAGATGATTGTATATGATGTGATGAGAACGTAGAACTATTTAATTAAAGGTTTAGGGTAGCATGGCATTGTTTGAGAATTGCGAGATAGATACGATTGTACATGCTAAACCGGTGATGTGTTTCTTGGGGGATTGATTATGGGGAGAGTTGGGTTGTGAGAACGAGCAGGAGAGTTGGGTTGTGAGAATGAGCACATGAGAATGAGTACATGAGTATGAGAATGAGTATGAGTACGAGAGAAAGAGCATGAGAATGAGTACGAGAGAACGAGTATGAGAGAGAGAGAGAGAATGTGATTATGGTTGATGTGTTGAGAATGATATTATTGTGAATGTGAGTAGTTGTTTGCGCAGCACTTTAGTTGCTTGATTGTGGGTTGCGGTTTAGGTTTAGACTTCTGGGCTAAACTAGGTTATAGATGAGGAGATCTAGTGTAGGTTCTCACTGAGTGACTTATTGTCGGGAAGTCACTCACCCCTCTCCCCTTTTCCTTTTTCCCGTTTGTGTTTGTTTTGCAGGTTTAGTGTTAGAAGTGACGTTTAAAGTGAAGTTGGTGGTTTTGCAAAAGGATTTGGTCTGTACCAGTTGGTTAGCTCCCTACCTGGGTTAGGGATGTTACAATTTAACTTTGAAAGTTACATGAACAAAATTGTTGCGCTCGTTAATGTTTTCAAGCATTTTCCAACATCACCTTGCTACCAAGAAGAAGAAGAAATCATGTTGAATATTGTTCTAACACATTGGCCGTTAAAGAATGTTTCCTTTTTCGTCATTAGCGCTGCCGTTTGGTCGTATATGCCAGCTTTATTCTTAAATTGGTGAAGTTTCCCTTGGCGCTACTCTCTCAATGCTTAAGCAGGGTTTTTTGGATCTTGAGCCGGGAGGATGTATTTGTCCCCAATAGTTTGCCTATTAAGACATGATTCTGCCTAGCAGAGTCATAGCTTAATTATGTCGCTTCTCGATAGATCTTTGTGGCTTTTCCGCTGTTGTCATATCTGGGTAGTTCATTCATCGTTGACGTTGATTCAACTTCTTAAAAGAGACAGAGAGTAACAACTCTGGCGAATGCTCATTAACTCGGGGTGCATCACATCTTTTGGAAGACCTAGCAGTGGGCCCTAGTGTACTTCAAAATTAAGGGTATCCTCGAAGATTGAGCTAAAACCATTGCCTTTATCACTATCCTTTCCACCTCCCCCTTTTTTAGAGTTTCAAACAAGAATATGTTCCGCCTCCATCTTTCATTTTACTTTGTTGATCACCAGTCGTGAGTTTCATCTCTTCTTCCAGTATCGCCCCTCTCAGGTAAAGAATACCTTTGTCCTCTCTCCTGGTTCTTGACTAGGTTTCAAGTAGCAATGTTAGGATCTCACTAGCTTTTATTTCGCTTTGAGATCCTGATTTCCTTGATTCTCCGACGACGGGGTTATGTAGATGGAAAACTGACAAGTGAGCTGAATTTCTGATTCAAAGTCATCCTCCGACGTGCAATGATTTAGGGAAAATTTCGGTTCAAGGAAATTAAGACAAAATCATACCGTTTTTTTTTAACTCAAGTTGTTACTTCATGGCATTCATCCATTGTTTGCTCATAACATATAGGGATTCTCGAAAAACCTTAACAAATGCTTAACCAACAACAATCTTATCTTATAATACAGCTCATACTTACACTTTTCTTACACAAAACAAACCCTACTCCCCCTACTTATCATCTAAATTTCACATGGTTGCCGAAAAGTGAAAAGATTCATAAAAACAAAGAAAACATACATCACTTTCAGGTTTCTTTTTTAATTTCGTTGTTTTTTCAGACTACCTCCTCTAGAGAATTAGAGAGCTTCTTATAGAACTGCAAGCACACAATCACCTCTGCTTAGCTCATTAAATTGATACAAACTCTATTATGATCTTAGTATAAACCAAACTATGGAGTTACCTTGTGGAATTCGAAGGTGCTCCCTTTAAATTTTTACTACTTGGAATATATGTTTGTCATACCATACAAGTGAAAAAACACGATGAATCACTCATGCATTCACCAAAAATTTCTAAAATGTCTAGTCTCATATAAAATATAAGAACTTGATCTACTTGCTACATAAGACTATTCTTACAAAAAGAGAAAATGTAAACAAAGCATGATAAAGAAAAAGAACAACAAAAACACATGGTTTCGAGCAAAAAGTCATGTAGCCACTAACACAACCATTTAGAAAAATGCACCTAGAAGGGCCTTTCCTCAGAGATATTAGAAAATATTTGTTTGAAACATGATCAATCATAATTTAATCGGAACCACAATTTCAGGAATCCATGACAACAAAAATTCAATACCAACAAAAACCAAAATAAATAAAAAGGAATCCTCATATGGTGGTTTGATATATTCTATTTTGACCATGGTTTTGAAGTATTTTTATGGTTGACCTATTAATATCATCTCATAAAATCGCCCGCAATTTCGTCACATATTGTGCCTCTTCATCGTCTTAATTTCTTACAAAAGATTAACTTTAAGTTAACATTCGATTCGAATTAGTATATCAAACTTTCTCAAATCAGTTTTCACCTTTAGTTGTTGGCAATAAGCATTAATGGAGAAAATATTTCTCTCTACAATCTTATGCAAGATTGCTACAAATAGAGTAGGAAACGACATCCACAAAGTGCTGGAACCGACAATATTTGCGTTCCCCCAACTTCATGGTCCTTTTTTAAAACATAGAACCCATGTTTCTTTGTTTAGTGTCTATAACAAGATCGTAGAAAGGGAAAAAACTTGAAACCATACTCACAGTTGACTCTAATCGTAGAGACATATCCTTAGGTCCATCGAAAATAACACCAGTGTTATCATGCTCAACAACTAGATTACATGCGGAAACCTGTGCATGTGGACATGAAGATTTTTAAGGTAAATCAAGCAAATTTATTGTTTTACATTCTCTCATTCCGCGCCATGATGCTATAATCGGGATAGATTTCCTTCTAGGTTTTAGCTATAAACATGACTCCAAGTTTATGCTTTTTCTAGCGAATTGACACAACAATTTAAATAGTATCATGAAAAGAAGAAAAATATATCATTTTCTTATCTTCGTGTAACCTTTTTGCACAATCAAGCTTTTTACCTGTAAAAACACTAAAAAAACAAAAAACCGCTCCATAGAGAGCCGAATACATACTAAAACCATATATCCCTTATGGATTTAGCACGACTGTTTGGTTTTGCGCAGGGTTGAACTACCTATGTCCCACATTTGCCGAGGTCTGACGAAATTTGGGACTATATTGCTGCTGGGCAATTTTTTTCTAGGAGTGTGAAGCAATCTCGTATCCGCGGTCCCGTTATCAGACTTGCAGCCAAGGTCCTTAGCTCTCATATCTATGCCAAGTGTATCCAGGCTGCTGCTACCAATGATGAGTTGGGTCTTCTTTTTATTTTCGTTAGACATACTTGGGATTTGGGAGCTCAAATTCGTTATGTGGCGGCCACGGATCTGAACATGGCCGCGGTAGTTTTTGACAAGTTTGCCTTCTTCAAGGTGGTTGCTTCTGAAAAGAAGTCTTGTGCTACAGGTGCTCTTATCACTTGTCTTTTTCCTTTTGTGAAGTTTGATCTCACTGGTCACACAAGGATGGAGTTCAAACTCCCCAAGCAGGTGAAGATCTAGCGAGACGAGAGACCTCTCTATGTTTACCTCGATGGGAAGCATCTCGTGGACTGTGCCATCTTAGCTTCTCCCTGGAAGAAGTTTAATGATGATTCGAGACCTTTTATCTATCAATTTCAAGATCACTAGCAGAGGTCTCTAAACATTGAGTTGTCATGCCCGAATATGACTTCCATTTCTGAATCAATAGGAGTTGAGTTTTACCACCTGCAGATCGTCTCTGCCCCTGTTTCCCTTCTTTTAAGAAGGGTTCCCTAGGTCCTGCTGGGGACCATGATGATGATGCTAACTATGAGGCACATATGCCTCCACCTGCTGTACCTACGGACCCTTAGATCGCAGAGCTGATTCTAGAGGATTTCAGTGCTTATGAGCTAGACCCACCACCGCCACCTGCTGCTTAAGCTGCAGAGTTAAGAGCTTGGACGGTGTAGAGCCATCAGAGGACGAGTTCTCACATGCTGCGTTTCGCCAGGGGGCTCTCGAGGATAGGGCGTTTACTTTCTTATTCTCCTTGCAGGCCAGTTAGAGAGGATTCTATCAGGCACAGAGCACCGTCAGTACCTGTAGATGATGCAGATGATGATGAGGATGAGAAGATAGATGCTGAGGAGACTGACGAGGAGGAGACACGCTAGACACGCAAGGCACTCGAACGAGAGGAGGTTAGACGGAGCGAGGAGCGCTCCAAGAAGAGAGCAAACTACACCTCGGGAGAGGCAGGCAAGCGTCCCAGAGCTAGACCAGGAGCCAGACCTAGCAGTTCCAGAGCAGCATTATAGACTTTCTTTCCTTTTTCTTTTCTTTTGGTTTTATTTTTCTTTTTATTTGTAATTTTCTTTTTATTTACTACTTACCCCTTCCTTTGATTTGTTTCACACTGAGACAATGTGAAATAAGTCTGGGGGAGGCTACATACTTATGCTTTTTCTTTTATTTTGGTGTGTTGTTTGAGTCAGTTTTATGTTTTATTGAGTCAGTCCCTCTAAATTATTTGTGCTTTATGATGATTTTAAGACTATTATATATGCGCATTGAACTTCATTTTTTATTCTTATTGACTATTTCCCTTGACCTTTTAGCACAGACAAACCAGAATACCTCTTGACCAAACTCCCTGCCAGAAATCTTTGGAACTCAACCTTTTGTCTAAATTGTTTTTAACTCTATTTATCTGGTCTACTAATGAACTTAATTACTTTGATCCATGAGATTGAAATAAGGAAATGAAACCAATCATTCAGGATTACATTCCCATTTTCCTTCCACTCTTTTCGGTAATCTTGAGTGATCAGACTCATTTTTAGTCTGGCATCACACCTACACCTTATCTAATTGAATCCCCATGCATTTCTCTTTGATCTTATATGCACACGTCTAAAAGCAATGGATAAAATATGATAGACATGATCCTTCTAATCACTTAGGTAGAATTGAACAATTTAGTTGGTTTAGACACGGTCCTGAGTATCTGATTTCTCGGTGTTGGGTGTTTTAGAGGTTTAGATGGATGTGTTTCATTTCTTCATGTTGTATGGGTGTTCTAAGATTTAAAATGTCTCTGTAATGCTAATATCTACAATATTTTTGTACTTATGAAAAAAAGAAAAATTAATTTCTTTTTATTTATATCTCGATTAGAAATTAGTATTTACGTGTTATTTGGTTGATTAAATGCACCCTGAGGATTGCACATGCTTGGTTTACTTTGATTTGGTGGTTTGAACTTGGATAGTTTGGGGACATGAATATCAATATACTCTTTCTTTCTTGCGATTTTGCATAATGTTTTGCATCCTGGCGAAACTCTGATACCCCGAAAAACTTTAAGCCTCACCACTAAAAGCCCTTTGATTACCTAGCCTAAATTTCCCGATGACGAGTTCTACGGTGAAAAAGTCTCATGCCTATTTGAACGAATGTAGAGAGTTATTAACATGAATGCTAAGCTTGTAGGTTCAGAGATTCTTAAGGAGAATGTTTT
Organism: Anastatica hierochuntica; assembly: GCA_900406275.1. Taxonomy (NCBI): domain Eukaryota; kingdom Viridiplantae; phylum Streptophyta; class Magnoliopsida; order Brassicales; family Brassicaceae; genus Anastatica; species Anastatica hierochuntica. The sequence goes on from OVAN01002572.1 coordinate 29,019, forward strand.
AACTGTCTTGAGTCTATGTGGTCAGCGAATGTAGTGTAGAGTAAGGTCCACTGATAGCACAAGGTCCATTTTGTTTTCAAACTTCTTTTCTCGTAGACTTAATCTTCGTTTCCTTTACTTGAGGACAAACAAAGATTCAAGTATGAAGGATTTGATGTATTCGTATTTTATATGATTTTACTATGGTTTTCTTCGAAATATATGATATTTTAGTATGTATTTTGTTCTCTTTGGAGCGGTTTTGTGTTCTTTAGTGTTTTTACAGGTAATGAGCTTGATTGCGCGGAAAGATCACATTTTGGACGGATAACAAGCATTGAAGGAAGCGTTATTGAAGAATTGAAACATCCTAGCATAATGACAGGGATCGATTTATCCCTGTCCAGGATCGATCGATCATTGTCACGATGCAAACCAAGTTTTTAGAACCAAACCGAGATTTCGAGAACCAATTACATCTTTAATACCTAAACTCATGTTCTATATTTCATTATGTTATTTTTCTGAGTTTTTCAAAAGAGAGAAAGTTTTGTAACTTAAGGGAGACAGATCTAAACCTGTACTTCGTTTCAGAGAAGATTTCTGAACCCTTTTACTCTTTCAATTGCAATTACATCATGTTTTTCTTTGATTCCTTTTGTGATTGTTCATTGATTATGAGTGAGTAGTTTTCTAGTTGGGTTTAGGGTTTCTTATAGGGGATTTCATGAATATGTGATTCTTAGGATGTTAGATCAGGGAATTATCAATTGATCTTCATTTATCTTTGCGTTTGATGCTTGAATTGGTTTTATCACCTAGTTCATGAACTTAAGATATTTTACGCACCGAAAGTGTTCGATGAAATTCCTGAAAGAAAGATAAGTGAACAAATTGTCTTAGACCAACAGAAGTTGATGTGTAAGCAATTTATGAACAAATCAATCCTGCTTAGAATGCATGTTTAGGATTCAAAACTCAACGAAAGTTAGTGTCTAGGATCTTTAAATATAGGTAGTTGACGCTACGAAAGTAGGTTGACTATAATTTTGTGAATTGAGTTCAAGATAGTTCTTAAAAGTTTCTCTGATAACAAACCTATAATTATGATGAAATGATTTCCCTAAAAACACCCAATGCTCAACGTTTTTCTCAGAATGATTTACACATGCGTGTTTCATTGCTTTCTCTGTTCCTTTCGAATTTTAACATCATCATTCAACTCTTCTTTTTCGCTTTATCCCGCGTTTGATCTGAAAGTTTTTGTGCAACCTTTAGTCTCTGTGGATTCGATCCCGAACCACTACAACGTACACATCTGTACGCTTGCAGTGTTTTCTTTGGCAAAAACTTGAGCTATCATCACCAAATCTCTTTATCTGCATAAGTTTGTTCCTCACGTCTCTCTCCCTCTCTCGCACTTTAGGAAGAGTCTCTAATGTATTTCGGAAGAAGAAAGAGAGATACTTAATGGACCAACATATAAGATAAATATTATACAGTGTCAAGCTTTTGTAAGGAGTTTAATATAGTATTTGTAGGAAATCAAATTAGGATTTTATTTTGTTTGTTATGCGGCCGATTTAAGGTTTGATTTTTTTTTCATTTGTGTTTTCTTAAAAACAAAATCATCGATTTTTTTTTGGAAAAAATTCTTTGACCATTGAGACGTCGTCACGAGATGCCATATAAGCAAAAAAAGACTTAAAAAAGCTGGACAAATGAGAAGTTGACACATAATGCCATGCGAGCAAAACTATTTCTAAAATAACTCGAGCCCCTAATAAAGTGACATATAAGCGTTTTCGAACTCTAGACTTCCCAAAGCTCCATTTTTGTTTTTAGTTCGAATTTTTGTAACAAAGTTTCATAACTTTTTCCAAAGCTCTTATGCTAAGTCAAGCTCTTGCGTTAGGAATAAATGAGATTCTTCTGCACTCGGACTGCCAGGTGTTGGTCAATTTGATCAATCGTCATGAAGACCATATTGACATCATTGATCTTCTTGCTGACATTAAAAATCTTATTCCTTATTTTTATTTATTTTTTTTTCTTTTATTTCACGAGATGCGAATTCTTTAGTGGATTCGCTAACGAGCTGAGCTCTTTGTGCTCAAGATTTTTTAATCTGTAAAATTTAATAAAATATTTATTGTGACAAAAGAAGTTTCATAACTTTTGGAAACGAATATTTGTGTTACAATTTCAATACAAATTTGTCCCAAAATAACACAAATCTATTTATTGCAAATTTATTACAAAATAACACGGAATACCTACTTATAAGACAATGGATTATTTCATAGGAAGTGGAGCAAAGATCGACCTGCTTATTACGTTGATCATCCCTTGTATGTCCTAAAATACAAAAAATTGTAATCAATAATAGAATACCATGAACCTAAGACAAAGGAGCATGATCTTGAAGGTGTGGACTGAGAAGAGTATACAAAGTTTTAAATACTCATTTCAAAGCCATCAATTCCTACATAAACATACTGATCGAAATTGCAAAGGTGAAGAAACTAACAATAACATTTTTATCATCTAAAAAAATTTAGTTTCATATCCAAGCAACAAAATATCAGACTTTGACTCGTAGGGAATATCAACAAGAAGCTCAGAGCACATGTAGCTCGGGGTTCCAACCACCATAATTTTTTTTTAAAAAAAATCAGAGCCTAGAGTTGTCAAAAGAAGGACTTGCCAGTGGGTCTGGCCCAATAAAATTCACTGTGGAGCGGATTTGGTCAGGAGATTCTCGACCTATTTTAAAGCGGGTCTCGCGTGACTAATCCGCACGGTATTGGGCCATTTAGGGATTGGGTCGAGTTGGAGATGAGGGACACGATACGACACAGACATTGACACCATTGTTGCTCGAATCAATGAGCTCTACTAATGTAGGTTTATCTTGCTTACTGATTTTGAGTTTTTAACTGAGAAAGTCTAATCGGGTATCTTAAACAAAAAAGAAGAAGAGATAATCTGCTTGGATGAATCTTTCTTCATCAACAATGAGTAAATTGATCAATAATGAGTAAATTGTTACAAAAGTTGTTTCTCTTTATTTTGATTTTAAACCTTTAACCAAGTGTTTGTTTTGTTTGATGACATTGTTTTGATTCTTGTTGTGGATTGCAATTATAAGTTAATAACGTTTACGTTTGGATCTCATGTTCTTGAGCTTTACTGTCTCCAATCAGCTTCAAGTGAGTTTATATCTTTTATCTTATTATCAATATTTGCATTTGTTGCTGTTGTTGTGGGGTTTGTGTTATGATCCAGAGCTGATTACACAAAGATTTCGACTTTGTGAGTCTCTTCATCTACCATCCTTAACTAGTTTATTGGCTTTTGAGAACCTCTCTTGTTAATGCTCTTGATATCGATGTAAATAACTTGTCTCATCAGTCAATCTCTGCTTTCGGGTCTTGAAGAAATTCGTAAGTTTGTCTTTCTTCCTGATTCAATTTCAGATTTTTCCTATGTTTCATAATATGGATGTTTTGGTTACATAAGTTAGAAAATTTGGCATTTTTAATCTTCGTTCACCGCCTTTTGTTCTGGTTCTTTCTCAATTACTATAATGCATTTTAATGCTCAGTTTCCAATTCAGTTCGAAGTTAAACATTTTGTTAAATGATTAAAGTATTGATCTGCTCTCTCTCTCTCTCTCCCCCTCTCTCCCTCTCTCTCTCTCTCTCCCTCTCCTTCTCTCTCTCTCTCCCTCTCCCTCTCCCTCCCTCTCTCGCTGTCTCTCCCTCTCTCTCTCTCTCTCCCTCTCCTTCTCTCTCTCTCTCCCTCT